>BQNB010116539.1:1894-21345 GCA_026074375.1 Tanacetum coccineum
AACGGGTAGTTCTTTTAAACCCATGACATCTCTCCTCTCTATTATAAGTCTGTATGTACAATGAGGGCATTATACATCTCAAGTGGGGGGAAGGGAGATAGAAATAAAGTATTTGGTGAAATTATGTGCTAATTTGGCCCAAAAATTTAAAAAAATTTAGCACATAATTTTTGTTCATTGATGATGAAGGCCGAGTTAATGTGACTTTCTTGCCTAAGTCATGGAGATTATAAGGCAATACATTATATTTCATACGCATTAACTCGTGTATTATGAAGACCCCTTGACTTTTGACCCTCATTTTTACCTTATAGGATTTGAATGCCGTCCAGTGATGGGGAATTGTGACCTAAAAACTAATTTGTTCAGTATTTTAATTAACAACAATTAAATATGCATCCCCATGTTTTTATCTTACCGCTAACATTCTCCGAGCCAAACCGCTGGTTATTGCTTCGAATGAGGGCGTGAGCAATCATACATGTCATCATCGTCATTACGGATGTGTATTGTGTGGTTTTATAATCGCCCTTAGATGTGTAACTGCTTTGGTGTAGATTTCATTAATAGAATGATTCACCCCCGTAAGCCTTTGTGTTGCTAAACCCCATTTGCTTTTTGAATAGTTGCATCAAACTCTAGTGTGAAAGCTTAGTATCCCTGGCCCGAAGCATATGATAAAATAATCCGCCATGACTGAGCATTATGAGTGATTACCACAAATAGAACACATAGATTAGTGAGAGTAAAGTGTGATTATTGTTTTTTTCCGTTTTGTGAGGTTGCTCGGGTTTGGAATTTTCTAGCATAACGTAATTTTAACTTTCATATCTTCCTGGATAACTAGGGAGATATCTTTTTAAGAATTATTCTATCGGTTCTACTTGAGAGCAAGTAGAATTCAAGTGGGGGGATATTTGATAACATCAAATATTTAATACTTTTTTCATATCAAATTCTCGCGTTTATTGCATTGCTTTATATGAATTCGGTACTTAATTCGTTAATATTTTGTATTTTAGGTAATTTGGGTAATGGAATGAAAAAGATGCGGAAAAACGGCTTTTTATATCAAAATCCGCATTATTCATGTGTTACGGCGTAATTGACACATTGGTTACGGCGTAACGATGCTGACGAAGGGATTACGGCGTAAACTCTTTGGGTTGCGCCGTTATCAGTTATTTATCACGAAGATTTGGATACTTTAAAGACAATTATTTATTTAAAATGAAGATTCGGTGCTGACGAGGCTTTACGGCGTAGCGTCATATATAATTACGCCGTAATATTTTATTATAGAAATTATTTGGTTGCTGACTAAGGGTTATGGTGCAACATATGATTTAATTACGCCGTAACCAAAATATCTCTTAAAGAAGGAAAGCCGCATCAGGAGTGTTACGGCGTAACCGTGTATTTAGTTACGCCGTAAAATATCAAGGACTAATATTTTACGAAAGTTATCTAAAGTTTCATTATCCACCCCAAACTTCAGGGGCCAAAGTCATGCAAATGGCAAATTTAAGAAGTAGTATATATAGAATACGAATGAATTCATTCAATTCATCCTTTTCGGTGGTTTTGCCGCACAGTAAGAAAAGAAGGAAAAGAATAGTAGGTAGCGACTGTGTAGGGCAAACCCTATGGCGTTCAACTAGGGGATCGATAGCACTCAATTGGCACAACTTGTATTCGTACTTCAACATATTATGGTCAATTTAATTTAATTATTATTTTGATTTATTTTGATCTAGCAATTTAATTTGTTGATGTTATGATTACTCGTTATGATTTATCGTTTGTTATTCGGCATTTAATTATTTATTATCCATTCGGTTAATATGTCATGATCTCATTGTTTTATTGGATTCTTTATTAATTTATATAGTGCACTTAGAAATGCTTGAATTCCCTACTAGGTTTTGATATAAGGTTGAGCGTGCACTAAAAGTGTGTATTAGGTGTATCCCAAACCTTGTGCGCGCGATTGATTGCAAAGTGACCTATACTTGTAATTGTTCGACCTTAACTTATGAGGCGAGCCCTTAGTATTAATTCCTGGTTAGGAGTACCAGCTAACAAGGAAACCACCTGTTAGAATAAGCGTATCTTATAAGTTAAAATAAATCTTAATAACTGTATACTGAGAATAGATTAATTCTCCCAGCGAGTTCATTCCACTCAGTAGACATAGTTTAGGTTTCAACTATCAAATTGTACCTAATGATTATAGTCCCCATCTAAGATTATTATAAGACATTACACTAGAGATCATAGTAATTAATTGCGTTTTTCCTTTCTAGTTGTTTATCACTATACCAATTCCCTTTTCGACAAACTAGTCTTACCACCAAAACAGCTAGACAATAATCTAAAATATTCAAACAAGCTTTCTTTCTTGTTTTCTTAGGTAGATTAATAAAATCAATTAGACAATTAGAGACACAAAACATTCTTTGGGTCGACACCCGTACTTACTAATCACTACACTATACATGATAGGGTACACTGCTCTTTAGTGCATAAGAATAGTTGAGGTAGTTAGGGTTTAATAAATGTAAAACCTGACGTAGTTTTATTTAAAAGAAATTACGCATCAGTATTCGACGAAGTGATAAAGCCACTTTCGTGCATACATGTTGATTATCACTAACCCTTTCATGCAAGTAATCCTGATGGTCGCAACTAGTGGATCAAGACAACTAAAGATTCATAGCCACATGCTCATACTCGATCGACATACAGAAAGGCAAAGACTCAAGGGTATGTCTTCCTAAACACATAATAAGGCAAGAATAGTTGCTCAGGGATTCAGACAAGAGGAGAGTATCAATTTCGAGGAATCATTTGCACCGGTTGCAAGAATAGAGGCCATCCGTATCTTCGTAGCAAATGCAACCAACAAGAATATGATGATTTTCCAAATGGACGTCAAAACGGCATTCTTAAATGGTGAGCTTAAAGAAGAGGTCTACGTTTCTCAACTAGAAGGATTTGTTGATCAGGACAACCGATCGCATGTGTACAAGCTTAAAAAGGCTCTCTACGGTCTCAAACAAGCACCACGTGCATGGTACGGCATGCTTTCAAGCTTCCTCATTTCACAACATTTCTCTAAAGGTGCAGTGGATCCAACACTCTTCACACGGAAATCAGGAAACGACTTATTACTGGTACAAATTTATGTTGACGATATAATATTTGCATCTACTAATACTGCTATGTGTAATGAGTTTGCCAATCTGATGACCACTGAGTTCAAGATGTCGATGATGGGACATATGTCATTCCGTTTAGGATTAAAAATCTCTCAAAGTCCCAAAGGCATCTTCTAAAACCAATCAAAATATGCTTCTAAAATTATTAAAAAATATGGTTTGCTAACTAGTGATTATGTAGACACACCTATGGTAGAAAAGAGTAATTTGGATGAAGATCTACAGGGGAAACCAGTTGATGCTACACTTTACCATGACATGATTGGATCCCTCATGTATCTGACATCCAGTAAACCCGACCTTATTTATGCAGTCTGTTTATGTGCACGGTATCAGGCAAAGCCTACCGAAAAGCGCTTAAATGTGGTTAAACGGATCTTTTGATACCTAAAGGGAACCATTAACATGGGTCTCTAGTACTTGAAGGATACCGGTATGTCTCTAACATCATATTCAGATGCAGATCACGCGGGGTATCAGGACACTAGACGTAGTACATCAGGAAGTGCTCAATTCTTAGGTGATAAACTTGTTAGATGTACTTCCAAGAAGCAAAAGATCACTACCATATCGAGTACAGAGGCGGAATATATTGCCTTATCTAGGTGTTGTGCTCAAATCCTATGGATGCGTTCACAGCTAACAAATTATGGTTTTCAATTCAATAAGATTCTTCTGTACTGCGATAACAAAAGTGTGATTACTCTATGATGCAATAACGTTGGGGGGGGGGGAGCGAACACACACAGCAACACCAAACAAGTCTGTACGTAGTCTGCTCCTATCCTAGCTCTTCAGAAGCGACATCTGCGCTATCACTCTACCGAAGCCTCAAGCAGCGATAGCATCTAGCGGTGACGCTAGCCTTACATTTTATAAGCAACGAGGTCGCCATAGTGTACATCTTGGACATATGGTGGAACTATGTATCTTGCTCGAGATCGCGTCAGCAGGGACGAAGACTATCACCACTCGCGCAGAGAGCACTCCTCTCACGCAGAGAACGCATCTTAGCCAATGAACTATAAAATGCAAGTCAACTCTTGACAGTAGTGCGGAAGCGCCAGGGGGTGGGAGAGTGGAGTGGTAGGATGGAGCGGCGCATGTCTCGCGAATAGCTGTCTTAGGCAAACGTGTTCTGATTCAGATTAGTGAAGAACTTAATACGTAGCATACAGTAACGTGGTTGAGGAGTACAATCTAGCCTCACACAGTAGAGATAATCGTTTTCCTATCCGCTGATCTAGGTAAAGGACATTAAAGTACGGATTGAATGTACTAGGTTCTATCTATATCGTTCGACAAAGATCCTATATACTTTTCTCACTACTCTCTTTCAGTATCCATCACATTATTCATAGTAAAAATGCGAGATGAAACACTAGTTCTACACATATGAGATATGATTACATAAAGAGAAAATATAAAAATTAAGTAATTTAATTCGTCACATTGACTGTTATAACATATCGTCAAACTTTAGAGAGACAGATGCGAGAGCAAGTGATCTATCTTATGACGTTACTAGTGTTTCTATTCAACAAATTCAGTAATTCATTCTTTCGGCAAATTAGAAATGTGATCACTTCAATTTATCATACACGTGTGAATGTAATGCTACACTTAAGTTATCACGGATTAGGTCATGTCGTCTGGTTTATGATTTATGTATGAAACTCTAAAGCCTTAGATTATTACTAATGTTCGTGATATTTCATGCTACTAGCATTGACATGAATGCAATAATTGCGCACCTGCCAATTAAGTTGTCTCTCGAGTGTTCAACACGAGGCAGCAACGACTACCACAACTCATGTCTACACGGCAAGCACTGTTTGCAACCACAACTCACTAATGTCCTAAAATCGTCGGCCTCACATCGCGAGCCTACACAAAGATTGGCGAACTACAAGTTCAGCAGTTGGAATGAATTACAGCTGTCTACATTGCCATTCGCCAATAAGTTCTTTGATGTACAATTACCTTGCAAAACAATCGCTCTGACTCCGTCAACCAAATCAATAGAGCCGTACATGACTAGCGTCACATGACACATTATTTATCGTATCGAGAATGCGAGAGAGCAAGGTCGTAGATTTCTGTAGCAATGGAGTTTGACTTCTGAACGCAAAATATTTAAACATTCAGTTTCTCATCTAGCATACGTCTTATAGTTTTAAACAAAATTCTATCACTGGCAAACAATGTCTACAGGCTCTTTTAAAATTGAGAAACTAGCTCCGCCGTGCGCGTCTTCTCTGACGGAGCATAATAGTAAGAGCGACAATGTCTGTTGCGAAGCGCGGGACAGGATTTGCATGAAGTGACAAACCTTCTGTACTTCAAGGGCACCGAGGGAGGGTTGAGTTAAAACAATGGTTTGAAAGAATGGAGACTGTCCTTCCTTATAAAACTACTCTGACGAAAACAGATCAATTTCTACCTTAACGCTTTTAGCAGGTGCTCTACACATGGTGGAATACCCAAGTTATGACTGTACTCATGATATTGCATTTCGATGACTTGGGTGATCTGACGGGAGAAAAGATGAACCGAGAAGTATGTCCACGAAACGAAATGAAGAGCTAGAGGCTTAGTTTTGGAACTTGAAGGTGATAGGTACTGATGTATGGTCAAATACAAACCAACGTTTTCAAGAGCTAGCAACACTGTGTGTTAGAATGTTCCTGCAGAGAGGCAGATAAAATTGAAAGGTCTGTCGGTGGATTACCCGAACATAACCAAGGAAACGATCGATGGCTTACAAAGCCAAAGACCATGCAGGAGGCTATCGAAATGGCCACAACTTGATGGACAAGAGAGTCAGTACCTGAGCAGAGAAGACAACTGAAAACCAAGCGGAAGTTAGAAAACACTTCAGAAACAACCAAACCACAACAACAACAAAACAAGAGAACAAAACACCTGGCAGGGCTGACACTGCTGTAGTCTGGTGTAAAAAACATAAGGTGATTAGACCCATGCCCAACAATGCAATTATACCAACATGATGGTCCGTGTGCACCAAAGTCGTATAAATGCAACAATACGGACACATCCGCCCGTGACTTTATAGGGTTACGGGAAAATGCCAACAACAAAACAACCAGAAGGAGCTCCGATCAGGTCAGAAACCTACTGTTTTGAGTGTGGAGCCTCAGGGACACATCAAAAAGGAATGTCTAAGACTAAGACTACAAAGGCAACCGTGGTAATCAAGCTGGAAAGACAGGGCTCCAGCGTAAGTTGTCTGTGTTGGAAAATGTAAAAAGCGGGGGCAACTCCAACAAACGTCGATGCGGGTACGTTTCTTCTAAACACCCGCTATGCTTATATCTTGTTTATACGTGTTCCGATCGCAGTTTTTGTCTAACTAACTCCGCATTTAGCTCCACTCCAAATTGACATCACACCATCCACCCTAGATCACTATTATGATGTCGAACTAGCTGACGGGAGGATAATCGGGTTAAACACTATACTTAAGGGTTGGCACACTAAACTTCCTAAAATCACACAATTCAACATAAACTTAAAGCCGTGTTAGAACTTGGTATTTTTGATGCTAATAGATCGGTATGGATTGTGTTGGCGAAGCACCAAGCGGGACATTGCTGAGCCGAGAAGTTGTTCAAGCATCCCCTAAAAAAATAAAACACTTAATCATAACACGGTGAATTGTACGGACAGCGCCAGTTGTGGGGTACATGAGAGCAGGCGATATAAACATCATTTCATGCACAACAATGCCAGAAGTACATGGAGACAGGGTTTCCTCTCTTTTCTGGCACATGTCACTACAAAAGAGACGATATACAAGTCGGAAGAATAACGACTTTGAGGACGTACCCATCGTTCAAGACTTTCATGAAGTATTCCCTGAATGACTTTTCGGTCTTCCTCCGACTCACAAGTAGAATTTCAAATTGATTTGGGTACCTGGTGCTTAAGCACCTGTATCACGCACCTTATCGATTGGCGCCTTCCGAAATGAAAGAGTTATCGAAGCAATTGAAAGAGCTGTCCGTCAACGGCATATAATGACCTAGTTATCCTCGCCTTGGGGAGCGCCAGTCAAGTTTGTCAAGAAGAACAGATGGGTCATTCCGAATGTGCATTGATATAACGGAAATTGAATAAACAACGGTAAAAACGTTATCCGCTCCCAAATTGAGATGATTTATTGATCAGCTCGCAAGGGTTTAAGTGTTTACTCAAAAATCGAACCTAAAGTCAGGTTATTCACCAATTGAGGGTTCGGAATAAGATCAATCCAAGACTGCCTTCATAACTCGATATGGACCATTATGAATTCCAATTATGCCGTTTGGTTTTTTGACCAAACGCACCTGCTGTGTTTATGGACCTCATGAACCGAGTGTGCAAACCATATCTGGACAAATTCGTAATTGTCTTTATTGATGATATTTTGATCTATTCCAAGAACAAGCAAGAGCACGAAAAGCATCTGAAGATAATATTGGAATTGCTTAAGAAGGAAGAATTGTATGCCAAGTTTTCCAAATGTGAATTTTGGATTCCTAAGGTACAGTTCTTAGGTCATGTGATCGATAGTGAAGGAATTCATGTGGATCCAGCCAAGATTGAATCCATTAAGGATTGGACATCTCCTAAGTCACCAACGGAGATTCGTCAATTTTTAGGTCTTGCTGGATACTATCGAAGATTTATTGAAGGGTTTTCAAAAATCGCCAAACCTATGACCAAGCTCACCCAGAAGAAGGTTAAGTTTGAATGGGGCGATAAACAAGAAGCAGCTTTTCAATTGTTGAAGCAAAAGTTGTGCAGTGCACCAATCCTTGCATTACCTGAAGGAAGCGAAGACTTTATCGCATACTGCGACGCTTCAAAGAAGGGTTTGGGCGCTGTGTTGATGCAAAGAGAGAAGGTGATTTCTTATGCATCACGCCAGTTAAAAATTCATGAGAAGAACTACACGACTCATGATTTAGAACTTGGTGCAGTGGTGTTCGCTCTTAAGATCTGGAGACATTATTTATATGGAACTAAGTGTACGGTGTATACCGATCACAAGAGTTTGCAACACATTTTAGAATCAAAACAAAAAGAGTATGATACATGGAGGCAGACGCCGATGGTAGAATGCTAAGTGATTACGATTGCGATATTCGTTATCACCCGAGGAAAGCAAATGTCGTTGCTGATGCTTTAAGCAGGAAAGAACGAGAACCACCGTTAAGAGTTCGAGCCTTGGTTATGACTATTAGTTTGGACCTCCCTAAACAGATCTTAAATGCTTAGACCAAAGCGCGAAAACCTGAGAACATTAAGAGTGAAGACGTTTGGTGGAAATGTTGAATTTGAAAATGCTAAATTTCCAGAAGCTATTAGAGAACAAAAGTTGGAACCACGTGCGGATGGAACCCTGTGCCTCAATGGCAGAAGCTGGTTACCTTGTTATGGCGATTTGCGGACTGTGATCATGCATGAATCCCATAAATCAAAATACTACTCTATCATGCCGGGATCCGACAAAAATGTACCAAACATGTAAGAAGATGTATTTGTGCCCAACATGGGGAAAGGTGCCGACAGTAGGGGAGGGGGGGGGGAGGTCGCGGGACGATATGTTAGGACGACGTTGGTTTGGAGACGCGGCGTGTGGTGCTGGATGGCGATGTGTGGTCGCGCGTGGGGTCCGAACTCAAGTCATTACAGAGAGAGCGTACCATCAGCATCATCTCTGATATCATAGATAGACACGAAGACGCGAAGAGAGATAGACTCGTACGGACAAGAGGGATAGAGCCATAGGATAACATCACCAGGATTTTGTCACGAAGCTTCCAAAGACGTCTCAAGGCTATGATACAATTTGGGTGATCGTTGACCGACTCACTAAATCTGCAATCTTCACACCAATGAGAGAGACCGATCAATTGGATAAACTTGCAAGATTGTACTTAAAGGAGGTGGTCACGAGGCACGGGATACCCGTCTCAATCATTTGTAATCGTGACCCGAGATTCGCATCAAATTTCTGGAGGTCACTTCAGAGTGCTTTAGGTACAAACTTGGATATGAGTACTGCGTACCATCCACAAACAGACGGGCAAAGCGAGAGGACCATTCAAACTCTCGAGGATATGCTGCGTGCTTGTGCGATCGACTTTGGAAAAGGTTGGGTTAACCATTTGCCACTAGTCGAGTTCTCATATAACAATAGCTATCACGCTAGCATCAAGGCCGCACCATTTGAAGCACTTTATGTCGAAAGTGTCTTCACCTGTATTGTTGGACTGAAGTGTTTGGAGAAGCTCAAAACTCGGTCCAGAACTAATTCAAGAGACCACTGAGAAAATCATTCAGATCAAGCAAAGGATGCAAGCCGCTCGTGATCGACAGAAGAGTTACGCTGACTTGAAGCGTAAACCAATGGAATTCCAAGTCGGGGATAAAGTTATGCTTAAGGTCTCGCCTTGGAAAGGGGTCGTGCATTTTGGCAAACGGGGGAAGTTAAACCCTAGGTATGTTGGACCTTTTAAGGTGATAGAAAGGGTTGGAGAAGTTGCGTACAAGCTTGAACTTCCAGAAGAGTTAAGCAGAGTTCATAATACGTTTCATGTATCTAATCTGAAAAAGTGTCATGCCGACGAACCATTAGCCGTTCCGTTGGATGGACTTAATTGGACGGACATAACTTCATTTTGATGAGGAACAGTAAAAATAGTAGGCCGTGAAGTTAAACGGTTGAAGCGAAGTCGGATCCCATTGGTCAAAGTTCGATGGAACTCCAAGAGAGTCCCGAGTTCACATGGGAATGTGAAGACCAATTCAAGAAGAAATATCCACACCTCTTCACCAAGACCTACCTCGTCAAACTGGCATCATGAGCCTTGAGGACAATGCACGTATTAATGGGGGAAGTCCTATAACACCCGGTGTTCAAGTCATTGTACCGACGTCAACAAATCCCAATGTACCTTTTGTGTTGTACATGTTTGCTTGAAATTGTAAACATTAGGTTAAATCGCGTACGCCAAATATTATCGTTTAATGTGAACGGGTATCAAACCATCAAACGTTTACATCCAATCAATGTGTTTTTATAAAAAATATTTAATGATAAATTTAATGTCGTTGTTCATTTATTTTAATGGAGGGGGGGGGGGGGGGGGGGGGGGGGGGGGGGGGGGGGGGGGGGGGGTTACGTAAGTTAAATACGTTTCGCGATAAATGTACGTTTAAGAATAACCGGAAGCATGAAAATTTATCTACGCTTCAACAATTACCCACGAGTGTACCCAATGCCTTAAGTTTTATTAAACTTTACATAAGTGAATGTTACTTACACTTTGTACACTAGAAAATAAAGTAATACACCAATACTTGCAAATGGACATCATTTAAATAAAGTTACAAGTTGTAACTTGTTTATAAATTCACTAGTAATATGTTTACTAGCCAAAAGACTTCTAGAAGCCTTCCCCCCCCCCCCTCAAACTCACGGCACAACACCAAAGATATAAGAAATGAGTCATTTTTTCTAGCAACTTGGTCAAGAGTACCTCACTTGCATTTAAACCTACACCATACTTTGTTTCTTTGACTCATAACACATAAACATGAACCCTTAATTTCCTCATCTTGTTTTTGACTCACTATTGCAATCTTTATGACCAAGACCTCTTATATACATGCAAGTATCTAGTAAGAAGACTCATACAACACCAACACTTAGAAAAATCAAACAAAAACCCTCTTTGTGCCCTATAGAGCTCACGGCTCAAAACAATTACCCAACCAAATCCATACAAAATTTTCTACAACCCATACACTTCTATACACATCTATTCTAAGGTATACTAAGGCATTTGCAAGCATTGGTTAACCATATTCAAGTATTAATCAAGATAAAGAAAGCTAGGGTTTTTATTAAGGAAAGCTAGGTTTTATTTGTGCAAGCTTTGGTTTTGTGGCTAAACAAGGGTTTTCGCACATGATTATCGAACCATCATCACACATCTTAAGGTCCCATATGAACTCTTTAATGTTCTTGTAATTTTCATTTTTAATGCATATGATTAATCTAATTAGCTTCAATCAACCATTTGGATTATTAACATGTGAAAGAGAAGTTTTATTGTTGTCATTCATAATGTCCACAATTATATATCCTCTGATGTTTATTGACATCATGTTTAAAATGGACCACACAAGTGATTTACACTCTTGTCTATACATAAAAATGATATGTATTATAGGGTTTTTACATAGTTTCTTAATATGTTTTCAAGGTGAAAGAAATGCAAATTGACATGTTTTAAGGTAAGTATGACTTATATTGAGGTTATAAGAACATTAAAATAGGTTATATCATTAATAAAAAACATGTTACACATATGTTTAAAAGGAAAATGGCTACATATGAATTTATGGTGAAATGACTTACATTATAAAGTTATGACATATTAGTATTATTAAGGATTTGGTAAGTTGGACAAAAAGGACACTTATGGACTATGAACATAATATATATAAGATATAATACATATATATAAATTGTAAGAATTGTGGTGAAATACAAAAGTGGTAAATAATGGAAACAAGACTTAATTTTGGACTTAACAAACTAGCACAAACATTCTGTCCAAATTCGTGGATAAGACATACTCATTTTATATTTTTATAAGATAATACATTTCACGACGATTCCGAAAAGGTAAGAAACTTGTTAAACGGATTAATAACGAAAAAGTTACGTTAAAAACGAGTTATACGTTAATAAACGAATTCGTAAAAGAATTTTTTATAAAAACATTTTTTATAAAAATCTTTAAAACAGCAAGTGTTGATATATTTTAATCAATAATACACCTTTTTTAGGATACCAAAATGAAAAAGATCGCAAATTTTCAAAAATAATCGAACGAGTTATGAAGTTCGCGAGGTTTTACGACAAATAATACTTTATAAAACTATTTTATAAAAAGTTACTATTCATGACAGAAAGTTATATTTTTGTAAACCTCATAAATATATAGAACTTTCAAATACGAGAACGTCCTCGAAAGAATCACTAAAAACGGAGCTATAACGAATAAAATACGACGTTTTCGGGTTTTACGACAACAAATACGAATTATATAAAACCCATGTCTGTTATGAACAGTAAAAGTTACTGTTCATCAGGGGACAAAAATTTATGAAAATGTCAAATATCGATAACCCGTCTTAATACGAAAAGATGGACATAAGAAACACGAGAATCGGGTTTAAAACGCGAAAGTTACGCCAGTTTTGCTAAAACGGTAATTATAAACGTTTTAACTTATTAAACACAATTTTACCAAAACCATTAGTTGGTGATTAAGCTATATAGAATGTTATGTGGTTATCAAAGTACTATATTACTAGGGAGTTTCATAATGAGGCCTCTTCGGATGGCGTATCGACGAGTTGTTGGATTTACGATTTAAAGTGTCCTAACTCCTCGTACGTCATGTCATGACCTCTTTAATTATGATAGCCCGAACGATAGTACGATGTAACAAATATAGGATTATATTCAATGTTATTGATTAAAGTACTCGGTACTTATACAACCTTAAATTAAATAGGTTGCATTTGATCGATTCGCGTGGCACGTTATTGTGAGATACACTTGGAATGTGCACACTCAAGTGAGTTCGATAGCCCCATGTTACACATATGCTTCTTTTAATTGTTTTACAAAGTTTTTGGGGTGAAAAAAACATGCAATGTTTTACAACTGTACACAAGTGGGATAAGTTTCCACATTATGATTACATGTAGCCTAAGTAGCGAAAACCCAATCTGAGCCCATTATATGAACTGTTAATTAGAGCGCGAATGTTATAAATAGAATCTATTGGGTTTTGACAACCCCGTCGGGTGATAGCTATCACTAGTGAAAAAGAAAAAAAAAAAAAAAAAAAAAAAAAGGAAAAAAAAAAAAAAAAAAAAAAAAAAAAAAAAAAAAAAGAAAAAAAAAAACAAAAAAAAAAAACCAAAAAAAAAAAAAGAAAAAAAAAAAAAAAAGCGAACGTATACCTGTCGAATATAGATGATTTGGGATAGAACATCGAAACCACGGAAAAATAGGCCATTAATTGGCATCCAACATGTCCAAGCATCAGTGTCCATGAGCATAGAGCAACGTAAATACATTTATATGAAATATGCATCTGTTAGCATTATCATACCTTGGGAAAATCTGTGGTCCTAACATATATGAATTATCAAACCAATGAATTCACCAACATATAGTTACCGTTTAAAGCAATTGTTTTCAGGGATCAATAAGCACAAGGTGCATGATACTTGGTGGTTTTGATTTGGAATAATCATTGCATTAAAGATTTTGGTCACATTTTCATTTGTGATCTGTTTATGGGGCTGAAAATCTTTGTATTTGATTAAGTGAAGCAAGTTAAGGCATCGGCTGTATGTAACAAATACTTTGTTTTAAATCCAATGTAATCTTTTCAAACGACTTTTCGGTCGTTCTATATTTATCTTGTGTTGTTGATCTATGAAGTAACACGCCCCGGACCCATATTCCGCTGCGACCCAATTTGGGGGTGTTACACTAGTTCTAGAAATGTCATATTAAGTCCCTCAACTTTATAGCTTAGATTTTAAGTCCACAATTCTACCATTTAAAACCTAAAGTTTAAATCCAATAATATTTTAAGAACAATTGAGTTAAAAATTCATAACTCCCCTTTGATTGATAATTCGTTATTGAAAAACCTTTTACCATTTATTTCGTGATAACATTTTAAAAGATCATTTTTGAAAGAATTTGACTATTTATCCTCCTCAAAAATGTCCTGTTTTCTATTTAAAGAGCTGTAGACATTGTTTGAGTGATAGAATTTTTTTTAAATCTGTTCAGATGAGAAACTGATATGTTTAATTATTTTTCTTAAAACAACACCATTAAAAACAAGACTTCTCTCGTTTACATAAATAAATTCATTGACACGTACATTTATTTGATATAGGAAGCATGCGTTGTGTTGCAAAGTAAACACAAGCCTTTGAATGAATATGAAGTAATTCATTCCCGTGAATAGTTCATTTCCCTCTGTGAGGCCGAGTTTTTTTTTGAAATACTTGCCTTTAAGATGATGACCGGGTTGCTATCAGAAATAATAGCAAGCCATATGACATATTTTCTATTTGAACATTAGTTATAGCTTTGTGTTATTATTGAATGACATTTCTAAGGCCGAAAATATTAACGATTCTAGAAAACATGTCATGAAAACCTATTTTTGTATTTTTCTGATTTTTTTATTTTTTTTATTTTCTCTTCTAGTTTTATATTTTTATATTTTCTCTCTTTTTTTTGAAAAATTTATATGAAATGAAAAAATATTTTTGTGTTTTTCTGATTTTCTTATATACATATAATACACAGGATATTTCACGAGTTACCACCATTACTTGTTTTCTTCCTCTGTCAGACGTTTTAGCGTTTCCGGAGACATGCTTCTCATACCAAACTTTTCAATCAAGAAGTTGAATCTTTATCTTGGCAACGGTTTGGTGAAGATGTCAGCGAGTTGATATTTCGTCCGAACAAAGTATAGTTCCACTATTCCATTCTCCACTTGCTCCTTTATAAAATGGTAGCGTACATCAATGTGCTTGGCTCTAGAGTGTTGAACGTTGTTGCAGCATAGAGCAACCACACTTTTGTTGTTGTAGTACAGAGGAATCTTATTGATTGTAAACCTATAGTCTGTTAGCTGTGATCGCATCCATAGGATTTGAGCATAACACCCAAATAAGGAAATATATTTAGCCTCTGTACTCGGAATCGTAGTGCTCTTTTTCTTCTTGGAAGACCAGCTAACAAGTTTATCACCTAATAATTGAGCGCTTCCTGATATACTGCGTCTAGTGTCCTGACACCCCGTATGATCTGCATCTGAATATGCTGTTAAAGACATATCGGTATCCTTTGAGTACCAGAGACCCATGTTAATGGTTCCCTTTAGGTATTAAAAGTCCACTTAACTGCATTTAAGTGATTTTCGGTAGGCTTTGCCTGATACCGGGCACATAAGCAGACTGTATAAATAAGGTTAGGTCTACTAGATGTCCGATACATGAGGAAACCAATCATGCCACGGTAAAGTGTAGCATCAACTTGTGTCCTATGTAGATCTTCATCCAGTTTATTCTACATAATCACTAGTTAGCAAACCATATTTTTTAATAAGTTCAGAAGCATATTTTGATTGGTTTAAGAAGATGCCTCTGGGACTTTGAGAAATTTGTAAACCTAAAAAGAATGACATATGCCCCCATCATCGACATCTTGAACTTAGTGGTCATGTGATTAGCAAACTCATTACACAAAGCATTATTAGTTGATGCAAATATTATATCGTCAACATAAATTTGTACCAGTAATAAGTCATTTCCTGCTTTTCATGTGAAGAGTGTTGGATCAACTGCACCTTTAGAGAAATGTTGTGAAATGAGGAAACTTGATAGCATGTCGTACCATGCACGTGGTGCTTGTTTGAGACAGTAAAGGGCCTTTTTGAGCTTGTACAAATGCGATGGGTATTCCTGATCAACAAATCCTTCTGGTTGAGAAACATAGACCTCTTCCTTGAGCTCGCCATTTAAGAAAGTTGTTTTGACGTCCATTTGGAAGATCGTCATATTCTTGTTGCTGCATTTGCTATGAAAATACGGATGGCCTCTATTCTAGCAACCGGTGTAAATGATTCCTCGAAATAGATTCCATCCTTTATCGGTATCCTTTAGTAACTAATCGAGCCTTGTTTTTTAGTACACCGCCACACTCGTCTTTCTTGACTTTGAAGATCCAATTCAATTTGATCAACATTACGAGATCTGGACACGGTACTAATTTCCATACTTGCAGTCTCTCGAATTCATGCATTTCTTCTTGCATTGTATCAATTCAGGAGGGTTTAAGCATTGCTTCTTTCTAATTCTTCGATTCAACTGAAGTGAGAAAGGCATCAAAATAACACCACATAGCGTCATTCTGAAGTTGCTTTCTGGTGGAGACAGAGCGAAAAGGATCTCCGATCACATTTGCTATTGGATGATCCTTAGTCTATTTACCAAGAAGTTCAAATGGAGTGTGGGATAGCCGCACATAGGATGACGATCCTTGAGAAGTTGAGTCTTCATGAAGAGTTTCATGAAGTAGATCATCATGAAAGTGTGGTGTTTTTGGGGATTCTTCTACACCTTGAGAAATAATTGGAGATTGTTCTTGTTCTTGTCTTGATGGGATACTTGTTGATGGTGTATCTTAGTCAATGGACATAGACACAGGTGAATCGGCTATATCAACAGCTCTTGGTGCAGTAGCTACTGGAACTGGAGAAACGACACTGGTTGGAGGGTTGAAGTATTCATCGAACATCAGTTGGAACAAACGATCCCAATCATTTCTGGTTGGTGGATTACAATGTTGTTGAGGAATAGGGTTTGGTACGAGTCCTGAACTGGATGTTGCAGGAGTCATTACTTGAAGCCCAGGTCCTGAACTAAATTTTTTAGAAGCCATCGTTGTCAGCTCATCGAATGTTACATGAATGGTTTCCATAATTTTCCAGTTTCTCCTGTTATAGATTCTGAAAGCTTTCTTTGCGGGCGCGTAACCAACAAAAATACCAATATCAGCCTTTGCGTTTAGTTTTCCCAAGTCTTCACTGTCATTGGTCGGATAATAGAGTAAACCAAAGACGTGAAGAAAAGATAAAGTTGGCTTCTTGTTGCGCATCAGCTCATATGGAGTTTTGTTGTATTAGAGACAGATCAGGGAACGATTTTGGATATAACAAGCTGTATCGATTGCTTTGGTCCACAGAAATAATAGAGCTTTTAAAAATATCAACATTGTACTAGAAACTTCTACTAGAGTCCGATTTTGTCTTTTGACAATGCCATTCTGTTAAGGAGTGCAAGCAACAGATGTTTGATGCGAGATGCTGACATTTTCATAAAATTCTCGAAGAGTCTGATTGACAATTCAGTTCCATTATATGTTCTAACATTACGGACTGTAGCATTTAAACGAACTTGAATATTTTTGATGCATTTGATGATAGCGTCAGGAGCTTCATCCTTTAATCTCATAAATTTGACCCAAGTAAATCGAGAGTAATCATCAACAATCACCAAGATGTACTTTTTCCCATTTATGCTCTCCACACACATCGGTCCACAAAGATCCATATGCAGAAGATAGAGTTTCTCTTGGTTAGTGTCTTCAGCTTTGGGTTGATGAGAGGATTTTTTGCTTTTGCCTAATGCACATGTTAAACATAGATGATCTTTCTTAAATTTAAGCTTTGGAATGCCTCGTGCAAGACCGTCTTTTGCTAGTTTGTTTAAAGTACCGAAGTTAAGATGAGATAACCAACGGTGCCATAAACAACTCTTAGTCTTTGAAGCTTTTACAAGTAGACAGATCGGAGAAGTCTTTAGCATGTCATCAAGAGAAATTGTGTACAAGTTTGTGTCTCTGGATCCTGAAAGTAGATCAACACCATCTAAATTTCGAATAAAGCAAGTGTTTTTCTGAAAAGCAACTTCAAGATCTGAGTCACATAATTGTCCAATTAAAAACAAGTTATGTTTGAGTCCTTCAACATAATATACCCTTGAGATAGTTACATTGCCCAGCTAATAATCACCATAACCCATAATCTTTGCAATCTGGTCGTTTTCGAATCTAACAGTTCCTAGAAATTTACTGACAAAGTTCATGAGCTGAGAGTGGTTCCCTATGTTATGTTTTGAGCATCCGGAGTCCAAATACCAGAGAACAATCTGGATAACCTATCAATGACAAGTAGAGAATAAGATGGAACATCTATACATTAGACCCCAATAATGATTTCCCCCGGGTGTTACGCAAGCCCTAGAGTCTAAATATCTTACGCTTTTTTACTCTCGAACCTATTTACTTTTTGGGGTCTCCTGCTATAAGACTTTAGTCGCTGATTTATGTGTTTCTACTGAGTGATAATGTTTCTTAGGAGGCACTAAGTTATCAAGTAACCTAGTTCAGGGACGAGTTACCAACAAAGTGAAAAGTATTTCCCTATGGTTTCCACTTAAATCCTACGTCAGGAACACTTTACCCGTAGTTCCAAATATTATGTTTGTTTGCTTTTGCATAGGCCAACTAGATTTAGAGCGCACATTCAAATCATTTACAAAATCAAGGAAACACACATCATGATTTGCATCAAACATACATTGTTTACATTTAACACAAATTAACTCATAATTCGCATTTAACATAGTATGCTTAACATTTGCATTACAAATAGGGTCTTTAACATGATTATTTTTATTAGAACTTAATGTTGCTACTTGGTGTTTGCGAGATCCTATCATTCTTTTTATTGCCTTTAGGTTGTGATCTGCTAGCACTAGTAGAAATCTTCAATCCTGTAGAAGGCAACACATGTTTGTTAGAATCTGGTATTTTGGATGACTCTGCCTGTTTATAAATGTTGCTTGAGGATGTGAGAGGTTCAAAAAACCTAACTTTCTTGACTTTGTTCATTGGTGTGACAGCTACCATTTTCTCACTAGGTTTATTCGCATTAGGGCATGTGTCTCGAACATAAACAAGTAACTCCAGAATTCTTTTGGCATGCTTACAAACAAAGTCTAATTCATTATCTAAAGGCTGTCTTTCTTTAGCTTGTTCGACTATACCTCAAAGAATATCTGCTTGTTCCTGAGTATACTTAAGATAGTCTATGCGAGCGTTCCTATTTTTCAATAACCTAGGAGCTAGAGGATCTAAATCAAGTTTGAACATCCCTAGAGAAAAAGTTGTGGTATTTGTAACACCCCCAAAATGGGTCGCAACGGAATATGGGTTTGGGAGCGTTACTTCATAGATCAACATCACAAGATATATACGAACGACTTTTAAAAGTGTCGTTTAAAACCGATACATTGGATTAAGCAAAATGTTTGTTACAAAAGCCCGAAGCTTTACTTGTTCATTGTTAAATTATACAAAGATTCCAGTTCATAATAAATGTTCCTCCAAAATGTAATGCAACCAAATCTTTAATGCAAATGACTTCCAAAATAACGACCACCAATGTATCCCTTGCACCTCGTGCCTTATTGATCCCCTGAAAAACATGCTTTAAAACGTCAACAATAATGTTGGTGAATTCATAGGTTTGTAAA
>BQNB010116540.1:0-21345 GCA_026074375.1 Tanacetum coccineum
TCCACATCAGCCCGAAGCTCAATCATTGCTCTAGCATAACTTGATCTACCCCATGATTGCATGCTTATGTCATATGTATAAGAGTCAAGCATCAAAGTAGTATCAAGTTTTGTAGCAATGGTACTCAAACCATCTTCGCTAAATGTTGTCGACACCATGGAGTTTAACCTGAACCGGAACATTAACAACATCTTCTTTCAATAAATTCACATCCGGATTCTAGTTTTTCAAAATAAGTGGATTATTGCGAATAAACCACGAACCATTTTCAAGCATTGAATCTAAACTATCCATAGAGCTAAACTGGAGGAAGAATAACCTGGTAGACGAGTTAAGCGTTGATTTAACCAAACCATATTTACCCCAATTGTTCCTAACATAATTAGCAACAATGAGGTAAGTCACCCGCTTTCCCAAAAAGAAACCATAAGCCATATTAGCAAACCGTTCACTAATAGCTCGAATAGACTCTAACGGGACAGCCACTTTAGCCCCGATACCCGCCGATGTAATTAAAGTGCGAAAATTCACACTTTTTTCCTTGTTTCACCAGTAACTAATTTAGCATACGATGTAGGCGCGGAGGAAATTGGACCCGTAGGTGAAATAACAACATTTGCATCAGCATTAGCAGTAGGATTTTGCGTATTCATTGCCACATTAGATGAGGTAGTCGTCCCCTCGTCTACCCCGTTATTTACCTTAGTTGAAACATCAACAGAACCACCAATTTTCTCCTTAACACCTCTCCCTCCCCCACTCCCTTTTGGACTCAGAAATCCTCTTTCCATACATACTAACAACAAACCAAGCACCAATCAGACCAGAACCGATTCAAAGTCCTATAGTAGAAAATACCAACAATCTTATAGGACATACATAAACTATATAATTTCGATTAGAAAACTATAACAACTCTAGCTATTACCTAACAGCTATTAAATCCAATATTTATTCAGACATACTGAAGTCTTCACAATGCCTAAAAATGGTACTTAATCACTTATTTATTGTTTTCAGGAAGAAATCAAGCATTTGTGCAAGAAACACGAGATTTGGACACAAAAACGAGTAAATAAAGATTTTTAAGACGTTTTATGGCGTAACCACGTCGCAAAGGTTACGCCGTAACATAATTAAGCCAAGAATGGTCATCACCAAGGTTACAGCGTAATCACTTTCAAAGTTTACGCCGCAACATATCTCATTATAGAATGATGAGTTATCCGAGTCAGCTTTACGGCGTAACAAGGACATTGAAGTTACGCCGTAACATCAATTTTACCTACGATAAAGAAGCCTAGATCAGCATGATTATGGCGTAACCACACACAAAGGTTACGTCGTAACAAGTTCAAAAAGTATAAATAGAGCCCTCATTCTGCATATTCATGATCAACCCTTCTACCACAGCATCAAGGGGCGAACCAAGCTTCCAAAGGTCGAAGAAATCCATCTAAAGTCCAAGGGAGGTATAACTTTGCTTACTTTTGTATATAATCATTCATAAACAAATCCTGTAAGAATTATCTGCTTTCGATCAATGAATCCCTCCACTATTTCTTACTGTTCTGTTACCATGAGTGGCTAAGCACTTCTATTGCTGGCCTAGTTATGTAATTAATAATGAATTGATTAATGTTTCCTATTAAATTATCATTGTATGAGATATCCTTATAGCTTATCATAGATCCCTGCGATTAGAAAGAGGAGCATCCGTACTCACTCTTGAATCATTAGCACGACTTCTGGAGTAACGAACTTTTGACTTGCTTTCAATAATCGCTAAACCTTCTTGAGGCATCTTGTCTAAGAAATTGCCACCCGCGGCGGAATCTAAGGCATCTTGATCGTTAGAATTCAAGGAATTATAAAAAGTATCGAGTTGGTGAAGTTCTAAAAAGCCATGGTGAGGACATTGACGAAGAAGTTCTTTGAAACGTTCACATGCTTCATTGAAGGTTTTGTTTGGTTTTTGGTAAAAAGTAATGATCTCATTCCGATAGTAAGTGGTTTTTGAAGGTGGGAAGAATTGGTTTATGAACTTTGAAACAAGGTCGTCCCATGTGAGAATTGATCTTGGTGGTTCTTTGTCTAATCAATCTCGAGCTTCACCGTCTAGAGAAAAAGAAAAAAGCAAAAGCTTAATCGAAGTGTTCGGAACTTCGGGATGTCTAAACGTTGAAGTGACTTTGTTAAAAAATCGAAGGTGATTGTGAGGATCTTGTCTACCCGTGAATTTGTTACTTTGCACAAGATTGATTAAAGGTTGTTTAAGCTCAAAATTGTTTGCATTAATCGGTGGAACAACTATAGCATCTTCGTATCCCTCGATGGGAGCTTGCAACATTTGGGCCATGGTACGATTGTCGGCCATTGGAACAATGTTTTGTTCAACAATTGGTTCTTCTAAATCAAATTATTTAAAACAATCGGAGGAGTTTGTTTGTTGTTGACGTCTTAGAGGATTGCGAACGATCGTGCGCATTTAAAAAGAAAAAGATAGAAATCATAAGCGAAAACTGTACTACTGTATTTTTTGTTAGCAATGATTTTAACGGTTACACGGAAGAGACCTGAAACCAAATAATCTAACTGCTTCACGGTAGCTTCTTGAAAGATTGCTTTCAGATGAGCCGCTTTCGATAGGAGTAGAGACACAAATGGCAAGTGTTAAATCTTTGATTAACGAATGGGAACAGATTGCAAGTTCACCGGGAAATTGAAATGATTATACAATCAATAGAATGATATTTTTTTGTTGGTATTCGATAACACCGTCTTTGTTTATTTCTATTTTCTTTTTTAGTGGACTCAGATTTTTGATTAATGTTTTTGAGGTTTTTTTTTTTTTATCTTTGTACTTATACTAAAAAGAAAAGAAAAGATTTTTTTACTTTTTATTTTTATTAATATTGTGTTTTTTGGATCTTTGGGATCTATAAAACAAAAAATAATTTTTGGATTATAAAACAAAAATAAAACTTTCTAAGTCGAAAGGATCTTCAAACCAAATCAACAAACACAAAACGAAGGAATCTTAACACTAGTCCCCGGCAGCGGCGCCAAAAACTGATTGCTAGTTTTATATACCTAAAATATATCACAATATAATATAATCCTAAGAGTAATTAAGAAAATTACCAAGTTACCCTTGATAAAATTCACTCTCAAAAATATATATAATATAATATAGAATACGTATATTTAACCGGGTAAGTATGATCACCCGGGTCGTTTCCCCAATGACTAGTGAAATTGAGTCCTCGTTTAAGCTTGGATTCTGATTTGAATAAGCAAATAGATGATTTGATGATCTATTTCTACTAAATAAGAAAATTTGAACAATTATAAGCAAATTAAACAAATACGGAAAACAATCAAAACGCGACTAAATAGCAAATAAACTAAAATTGAACCCTAAAAATGTAAACTAAATTTCTAAACCTAAGATAGGACAAAAGAAAATTTTAGGAAAAAGAAAAACATTTTTTTAGTTATTTTTGAATTTATTATGAATTAAAAACAAATTAAACTAAATTAAATCCTAGAAAATAGTAAATAAAGTCCTAAAAATTGGGAAAAATAATTTTTAAGCTTAGAAAAGTCTAAAATATTATAAAAGCAAAGAAAAATATTTTTAACTATTTTAAAAATTAAAATTCTATTTTTAAAATTTAAAATAAGAGCTCAAAAATGAAATTTAAGATCTAAAAAGTGTAAAAATGATTTTACTAGATGTAAACCTAAAGCTATTTTTTATAAAACTAAAAAAAAAAAAAATTCTGAAACTTTTTTCTATTTTTTATTAATTTTATAAGATTTTTACTTTCGAAAAATGATTAAAAATAAAATAAAAGGTAGAAAAATCTGAAAAATTCAGGAAAAGTCCTAAACACTAGCAGGATTATAAGAAAAATAAGAAAAACAACAATGCTTAACGAATAAGCCCTAAAATAAGCTTATTAAGCTACGGCTTATCTATGAAAAAGGAAATTAAAATGTGTATAAAGATTAAATGTGGGAAAGTTATACTGGATGAGCTAATGTAGCAAACTGGTTAAGTCATTGGTGTTGTATGAGGGAGGTCGTGGGTTCGAGTGTGGTGGCAACCCCTTTTTGGCTTTTTTTATTTTTTTTTGACTTTTTATAAAAAACTAAATATTGGGACTTATTAAAGACACTAAATTAAGCACTTTTAATAAAAGACACATAAGCTGAAAATCACTAATAAGCCTAAAAACAGCTTATTTATAAGCTGTTACAGTGAGAAGGGTTTTTAGCTTATTCTCACTTAAAAGCTTGTAACAAGCTCAAATTACACTCAAATTTAAAAAGAAAAGAAGTTTTTTGGAAAGCTTGAGATGAGCTTAATCTATAAATGAAAAGAGATTTAAGCTAGAAACACTTTAAGACATATAAATTTGACTATGAAAGTAGCTAACTCAGGAAATAAGCAACATAGCACAAAAATCAATTAAGCTAGAATTCTTAAAAAGCTTATTCTAAACTTTAAGCTTAAAGGAACTTATAGAACTACCTACAAACTATCTGTTTAAGCAGTAAAAACAAGTAACTTAAGCTAAATCTAACTATTTAAGAAACTTATTAATTACCTACTGTTTTTGTATTTTTGGCTTTTAAGCTGAACTTTGACAGTAAATTTAAGCTAGAAAATAAGCTAGAAACCTAAAACTAAGACCTAAGATATATTAAGCTTCACCTAGACTATATCCTACTTGAATCCTAGAAGCTAAATCCTAGTTTACCCTAGTTAGGAATTGAATCAAAAGTGACAGCATGAACTGTCTAGTTCCTACTGATGCAATTGGTAAGATACAAAAAACTAAAGTGCAGGTGTCCTAGTGACTACTACTACCTTAAACACACTTAAGTAGAGTGTATAAACACAATGCAAGCAAGATCTAAGCTTTGGAGGGCTTAGATCATAAATTGCACAAGTGAAATTTATAGAGAATTTACCCTGGTGCAGGAACACTTAATATAAGCTCAAACTTTCTAAATTTCCAAATCTAATTTATGAAAACTCATTTCCTTTTGTTCTTAAGTGATATTACAACTGACTCAAGTGTTTGATCAAATTAGTTTGACTTTTGCTGGTCAAACAAGCTTAAACCAAACACCCTTTTATTTATCTTGACAAATTTGAGCTAAGCTTAAAATGAGATACCTCTTAACAAAGCATTAATACCAGACAACTAACAGCTTATAACAAGCTTAAATGACACAATCTAACTACTAAATTAAGCTAGAATGAAGATCTAAAGGATTACACTACTATTTTTGTTTTTTTTAGTATTTTTTAAGACAGAAATTAAGAACACTAGATTTATTACTATTAAGCTAAAAACAGGTAAAAATTATTAACTAATAAGCATAATGAAATAACAATGAGCACAAATAAGCAGTTAAAATAAGCAAATAAGCAGATCTAACTAATGAACTAAAATTGAACTAAATTTTAAAGTACATAAGAATGTAAATGAAAACTTACTTGAGACTTCAGCTAAACAGAAGTATAGAAGGCTCTTAGAGCTTTGCTACAAGCTCCCTAGCTTATTAATAAGCTAGGGTAAAAGTCCTTGGGATCTCTTCCAAGTTAAGATCCCCTTCCAAAAGCTCAATTCCAATGCATTCCATAGTAAATGTAAGTTAGACTGGTTTAAGGTTTAGAAAGGATTAATTCTGAGTTGATTAAGCTCTATTTCAGCTTATAGACTGAAAGAGCTTATTAAGGGCTTTTTAGCTTATTGAGACAGATAGGCTTATTGAGAGAGCTTAAAGGTTGAAAGTAAGAAGAGCTTATGACAAATAAAAACTGAGTTTCATTAATTGAAAACTGAATTACATTACTTAAAAGAGATTACAATTTTATCAAAATGATAATAAGCTTCTAAAATTACACTAAGCTAAAAAAACTAGAAAAATAAAAGATGATAAGATAAGATTTTTTTGCGTGTGAAGAGATGAGGGCTATTTATAGCTGAACAAAGAACCTTCTAGCCCCTTGCCTTCATCAATCATCCACCATCAAATCAATCAATCATTGGGTCTTTGATTTTGGCCGTTGGATCACTAAGTGACCTCACACGGATTGCCAGCGTGGCAATCCGTTTGAAGCTCACTTGTGCTTCTTTACTGAGTATAATTAGTGTAAATCCCACATTCCATTGTGCTTTCTCCTCATCACACGTGGCTTGAGCTTGAGAGTAAGCTAGTAATTGCTTTGATAAGACTGAATTGACCTCGCCATTGCATTGTAGACTTCATGAATTGACTTTCTTGGCCCTCAATTCCTAAAAGCCCTTTGTTTTTTTGACTGGGGGTGAAAGTGGGACGATGGGTGAATAGTAATTGGTTTCGCGCCTTTTTTTGACAGTTAAAACTATTAGACTTTGGAATAATTACACTTTCAGTCCCTCTCTTTCTTTCTCCTTTTCTAGTTATAAATAACTTAGGGAAAGTGCAGGTTTAGTCCTTGTGGTTTATAAAAAGATAAGTGGGCTAGGGTTTTGGGCTTTAGGATCCGGGTAAGGCCCAATTAGAGGAGGGGACATTTTTGGACTTTTGTGAGAGGTGGGGGACCAAAGTGAAACATTTTCTGGATTTGTCCTTTTGTGTTGGCTTTGTTTGACCATCTTTGACTGCTTTTGACTGAGGCTTGACATTTCTGGCTTCGGCTTAGATTCTTTGGCTTCTTTTTGTACTCTTCTGATTCCCGTGTCCGTGCTTGCCCATTTTTGATTGTTTTCATGTGATTTTTGACTTATCTGTACCTGCACATACAAAACACAAATACAAGCATATTTTTGCCATTTTTGGTCTGTTTTGGGTTTATTTGGGTTATTTTAAGCATAAATGGATATGTGTATTTTACACTTATCATCCGTTAATGTCCAATTTGAGTTTTGAAGGGTTTAAAGTGAAAATATGTCATGTGAATACTCAAGGTTAATGGAAAAGTATTTTTAAAGTGAATAGAAATCCTAATTAACTTTGGGGTAAATTTTATGGTTGAGTTTTACGAGCTTTTAAGTGATTTCGACACGAAAAGAAAGACCCGAGACCCCATAGGATGCTATGGTTAAGGGGACAAGGTGGCTTAATTTTAGCTAATATGTCCCAAGGTGTGTACACTTATATTCCTTTTCACCTCATTTCCACTCATTTTTATCATTTTCAAAAAAAATCAAAAACACACACACTTGTGTGTGTGTATATCCGGCCGAACTCTACACAAACAAGAAACACATAAATTTTTGAAGATTGATTAAGAAAACATGAAGATATAAATATTAGGGGTTGATTCTAGTGTTTGGTTATTCATTTAAACAACGTTTGGGTTGTCCGGTTTGTGTCGAAATCTACAAATTTGAAGATTTTCTTGTAAGTTTTTAAATTTAAATTTTGTTTGTCCTTTTGGGTTTATTTTGATGCATAGATGTTAGTTTTACAAGTTGATCGTTGTGGAAATCAATTTTTGAAAACGAAATGGATGATTTAAGTGGTGTTTGGTTCGTGTGGTATAAAAAGAGAAAAGGGGTTTTTGTAGTTTTGATGTTTTGTTCATGATGGTTGAATAATATATGATGCTAGAATGCTTATATTTTGATAGTAGTTTGTGTAGCTTATTCGGGCTTATTTTTAAGCTATTTCTTGACTTATTTTGGGCATATATGCCACGAATGGTTTCCCAATATCACTAGGAAAGTGATTTTGATTATTTTTGTGTTATGGCGTATGTTGTGGAATATTTTTGAGGCTTATGGTAGTAACCAAAAGCGATACGTAGCTTATAAGCTTATTTTAAAGCTTAATATACGTATTGTAGAGTTTATGGACTCACGACCCAATAAGTTTATTTGAGCTGCGGCTTAATGGGAGGGCTTATTGTGGTCCGAATTATTTTTAAATATAAGTATATGCTTATATATGTAAATGGACTTTGGTTTTGGACTTATAAATGTCCAAATGGACCCTTGTTGGGCCTTAAGGCCCAATAAGCGATATTTGGTCATTTTAAGAGTTTTGACGGACTTTTTGAAAGAGAAATGTATTTACGAAGTGATATTGATCGTTATTTTGGGAAAAACATTTTAGTAGACGTTAAAGATTGAGATTTTGAAATTTGGTTGAAAAGTGACGAATTTGTAAAGAATTGTTGAAAATAAGGTTTGAAACCTTGGAAAACGTTGTATAAACGTACAGGTCATGTCGAAATTTCGTAAAAAGTTCATACTTAGGAATTTTCTTAAAAACGTGAATTTTGATTTTTAATAATCAAATAATATTTAATTATTTTATTTATTTTCACTAAAAGACAGAAAATATAATTTTGCTCGAAACTTCTCTAAAAAGTTTATTATGGGTAAATGTTTCATTTTCAACCGTATAATGACTATTTTGAAGTGTCTAAGGTTTACCGAATGGACTTGTCGAGATATATTTATAATTAATAATTATAAATATATATTATTTTAAGATATTAACTTATCTATTTACGCTAAATAGTATATAATATGTATTATCGGGAGAATGATATTGATATGATTGGGAGCTAAAGTCGTCAACCAACACACCACTAAAAACTTTTTTAGGAAATTAGTAACAACTGACTAAACTCTGAAGCATCAAACTTAAAGAATTGATTTGGAATTGGAAATGATTAAAATTAGGACATTAACCGACTATGTCGAGTGCAGCCCATCTCGTCATCGTTGCATTTGCTTGTGTGATTGAGATTAGGTAACTAAAGACTTGCTTGAGGTGAGTTCTCGTAGCCTCACTTTTTACTAGTTTTTCCGTTGGGGTAAAATGATACTCAAATGTGTTTTGAACTGATTTGTGCGAAATGTGGTTTTGTTTTGGGGACAAGTTATGTGCTTGTAACTGCTATGTGAATATTATGTGATGCATGATTGTTTGGATCGGATAGGTATGCCTACCCAGTGTTTGTGAAATTATTGGATCGGATGGGTACGCATACCCAGTATTTGTGTGATTATTGGAGCAGATGGGTATGCCTACCGAGGTTTGTGTGTGGTCCTGCCCTAATTTTAGTGATTCAGCTGGTAGGCCCTTTAAGTGAGTAAGTGACATATGGTTATTGGTTAGCGGTGATGCTAGAGTTGTTTGCATATTTTCACTGTCATATAGCACTATTGTCCACTGTTAAAATATTGGCACAACTTTTGGGTTTAAGGTCAAACCTACGAGCTCACCAACATTATTGTTAACGTTTTCAAGTATCATTTTCGGGTGAAGTGAAAGAGGAATAGTTTGGTGATTGATAGCAGACTTAGAAGTATCCCGAGGGGAATTTCATTTGAATTCTTGCTTGCTTGTCATTTTGATTCTAGTTTTGGATGTTATGGAATAAGTTTGGATTTTGGTCCCCTGTGAGGGCGTTGGAATAATTGTAAGAGATTTTGGATTTTAGTTGTGATTTGGGACATCACTTGAGTTTGTTCAAGGTTGATGGTCTTCATAGCACTTGGAGTTTATGCAATGTAGTTGTCTCTATTTTGTACCTTGTGTTATGATTGATCATTATGTTGCATTCCTGAGTTTCCGCCATTGTCGGGGTGTGACAGATTGATAATCAGAGCCAAGGTTATAAAGAACTAGGTGGATTGGCCTAGACTATAACCTAAGATCCGTCGTTTAGCCACGTATAGGATCTATGTGTGCGGTGTTCCGCTTTTGTGTGCCTTTGTGTGTTCGTGGTTTGGTGCCTTAGTTATGTCAGTCATTGAAATGGGTGGGCTCAATATTGAATATGAATAGGAAAGGATGCGAATATAAGTACGGTGGCCAAAATAATTATAAGCGTATCACAACTCACTCATACTTGGTATTGTGGTTCACACAAATCGATGTTGACATCGTAGGGTGGTGTTATGTGTATATCGGTATATATAGTAAGATATTATATATATATTAGTCTTCCCACTTACCTAACATTGCCCATGTTCTCCCTCTTGTGGATAATGCCGCCAAGGGTGATGACCCAAAGTGCTGGCCGGCCTGTTGTCGAATCACGAGGAGGGGGAACGGGTGAACGAGTTGGTAGAGGTAGAAGGGGTAGAGGACCTAGGGAAGGTAATGATGAGCGTGTTGATGATTTGAATGGTCAAGGAAATGACCAGGGTTTAGGAGCTAATGGGGGTGTTGAGGGAGTCAATGGGAATGTAGAGAGAGCCAATGTGGGTGCACCCGACTTCTCAACGATCATTGTCTAACAATTGCAGAACCTCTTACCCGCCATGTTGGCTCAGGTTAGTAACCGAGGAAATATTAGAAATCAAAATGGTAATGTGGTTAATGAGAACGTTCAGGAAAACGTAGGGAATGTGTTAGTAAATGGCAACCGGGTAGGTTTTCCATTCATTTAAGGACGTTTCTTAGCTTGTAACCCTAAGGAATATGATGGTAAGGGAGGTGTTGTAGTTCTTACTCGTTGGATTGAGAAAATGGAATTTGTGCATGATATGAGTGGTTGTAGTATTGACCAAAAAGTAAAATATATTGCTGGTTCATTTGTGGGTAAGGCTTTAACGTAGTGAAACTCTTAGATCCGCACGCTAAGCCGGGAAGTTACTGTTAGTATGTCATGAAATGACTTTAAGTTTACTGATGGATTACAATGAGTTTTTGTCATAGTCATGAGAGATGCAAAAAGTTGGAAATCTGAGTTGTGGAATCACACATAGTCGGGGCTGGCCATGCTGCGTATACTGATAGGTTTCATGAGTTGGCTAGGTTAGTTCCACATTTGGTAACTCCTGAGAGTAGGATGATTGAGAGGTATGTATATGGACTTACTCCATAAATGCGCGGGATAGTGGCAGCAACAGAGCCAAAGACTATGCAGAAGACAGTGCAGATTTCTGGTGCACTGACTGATGAGGCTGTGAGAAATGGTTCAATTAAGAAGGTTGAAAAAAGAGGAAATGTTGGGGAACCTAGCAAGGATAGGAGTGGAAGGGATGATAATAAGAGGACTAGGACTGGGAATGTTTTTGCTACCACTGTAAACCTTGTAGGAAGAGAGAATACGGGTACTTGGCCCAAGTGTACCACCTGCAACTCCTACCATGTACTCGGTGGACATTGTCGCACATGGCTCTCAACTATACCGCAAGGGATATTGGAAGCGGATTGTAGAGGTGTCTAGAGGAATGTGAATCCTATCAATGCTAGAAACCCAATTATTAGGGCATGTTATGAGTGTGGGAGTACCGACCATGTCAGGTCAGCTTGTCCTAGTTTGAATAGGGCACGAGGCCTGGAAGAATCGTCCAAATCAATTTGCTGCTAATAATGGGGGTCAGGGTCGTGGAAACCAAGGGAACCAGGCTAGGGGTAGGGCATTCATGTTGGGAGCAGAGGAAGCTCGCCAGGATCCGAACATTGTGACGGGTACGCTAACTTTGAATAATCATTTTGCCACTACCTTATTTGACTCTGGTGCCGACTTTAGTTTTGTTTCTACTACTTTTATACCTCTGTTAGGCTTAGATCCCAGTGACTTAGGTTTCAGATATGAGATTGAGATAGCTAGCGGGCAGCTAGTAGAGATTGATAAAGTTATTAAGGGTTGCAAACTAGAAATCGAGGGTCATGTCTTTGACATCGATTTGATACCTTTTGGACATGGGAGTTTTGACGTGATTATAGGTATGGACTGGTTGTCTAACTATAAGGCTGAAATAATTTGTCATGAGAAGGTAGTAAGGATACCACTACCGGATGGCAAGGTGCTTAGAGTAGTAGGAGAGAGACCGGAAGAGAAAGCGAGATTGTTGATGAGTGTTAAGGCTAGTGATAAGAAACAGGAAGATATTGTTGTGGTAAGAGATTTTCCTGAGGTATTCCCGGATGATCTATCTGGATTACCGCCTATTCGGGAAATTGAGTTTCGGATTGAGTTAATCCCTGGAGCAACGCCGGTAGCAAAGTCTCCTTATCGTTTGGCACCTTCTGAATTGGAGGAGTTGTCGGGACAACTCAAGGAACTCCAAGACAAGGGTTTCATTCGACCAAGCTCATCGCCTTGGGGAGCGCCGATATTGTTCGTTAAGAAAAAGGATGGTTCTTTTAGGATGTGCATTGATTATAGAGAATTAAACAGGTTGACTGTTAAGAATCGTTATCCGCTTCCTAGAATTGATGATCTATTTGATCAACTGCAAGGGTCGTAGTTTTTCTCGAAAAAGACTTAAGGTCAGAGATACCATCAGCTGTGAGTTAGAACCCCGAGGATGACATACAAAGACGCGTTTAGGACTCGTTAAGGACATTCGAGTTCCTGTAATGGCCCTTTGGTAAAACTAATGAACCAGCAATATTTATGGATTTGTTGAAATAGAGTTTCGTAGGCCGTATCTTGATAAATTTGTGGATAGTGTTTATAGACGATATCTTAATCTACTCTAAGATTCAAGAGGAGCATGTAGAACATCTAAGGTTAGTCTTGAAACTGCTCAAAAAGAGAAACTGTATGCTAAGTTTTCTAAGTGTGAATTCTGGCTAAGGGAAGTGTAGTTTCTTGGGCGTGTGATAAATGTAATGGAATTCATGTGGACCCTAGTAAGATTGAAGCTGTTAAGAATTGAAAAGCCCCTAGAACTCTGACTGAGGTTTGTTCGTTCTTAGGATTGGCTGGGTATTACCGTAGGTTTATTGAAAACTTTTCTAAGATAGCTAAGTCTCTTACTATCTTGACTCAAAAAAGTAAGACTTTTGTTTAGGGTGAGGAACAGGAATTGGCATTTCAGACCTTGAAGGATAAGTTGTGAAATGCGCCTGTTCTAGCTCTCCCTAATGGACCAGAAGATTTTGTGGTATATTGTGATGCGTCCGAGATAAAGTTTTCTATTTTTGCTTATTTTATAACTTTTTAAAAACAAAATCAAAAAAAATGTTTTATAAAAAAGAGAGGTCACTGTAACCTCCCCTTCACACACACAACACCCTAACCATCATGCCCTTGGGACTTTTTCGTTAAGTCTTCATACCACTCTTTACTTTTATCACCTTTTTAGCCATTTAAGCTTCCAGCCTTATTTTGCTTATTAACAGCTTATTACAATAAGCTGTTTGAACCAAATTATTTTTCCTATGTTTAGAATTGTTCAAAGCACTTTTCATAATTTTTTCAGAATTTTCCAATTTAGTTTAGTATTTTTAATTAATTTTTTTTATTAAATCAGTTTTAAATTCATAATAAATAATTTAAAAGTCAAAACAATATGATTCTTTTTTTTAAAATTTCTTTTATCATTTAGGACTTGTAAAAATTAAATTTGCATTTGTAGGGTTAAAATTTGATAGATTAGGTTTTTAAAGAACGGGATTAGAATCCCGTTATCGTTTTTCATGTTTTAACTTTAATTTCTTTCGTTTTAGGCTTGCTCTTACTTGTTTTTGCATTTTAATTAGAAATAGAATCCTAATAAAAAATCATTAAATCATTCAATCACGCGATCACGAACATAACCTCGATTTTTAATTCACGCCTCGTCGGGAAACGACCCGGGAAGGTTTTTTTAGGGATTTTGCTTTGGTCAAAAGCAATTTTCCTTCTTAAAAAGCCTTACAGAATACTTACTCTTCTTAATTGATATTTTGATAATTCTTATTATATATATTTATATATATATTATATTATATATATATATATATAGTAAAGGATTATTTTTAAGAATCATCTACCTATGCATGAGGATTATAAGATGGAAAGGTTGGCTAGATTGTATTTGAATGAGATAGTTTCTAGAAATGGTGTGCCGATCTCGATTATATCGGATCGTGATAGTCATTTTACATCAAGGTTTTGGCAGTCAATGCAAGAGGCATTAGGGACTCGTTTAGACATGAGTACGGCTTATCACCCTTAGACCGATGGTCAGAGTGAGCGTACTATTCAGACTTTGGAAGACATGCTTAGAGTGTGCGTCTTGGACTTCATAGGAAGTTGGGATGTTCATCTTCCGTTGGTTGAGTTTTCGTATAACAATAGTTATCATTCTAATGTGAGATGTGCTCCGTTTGAGGCATTTTATGGTAGAAAGTGTCGTTAGCCAATTATGTGGGCTGAGGTTGGAGAAGGTCAGTTGATAGGACCTGAGTTAGTACAAGAGACTACTGAGAAGATCTCGCAGATTAAGGATAGACTTAAGGCTGCACGTGATCGTCAGAAAAATTATGCTGATAAGAGGAGGAAGCCTCTAGAGTGTAGTGTGGGTGACTATGTCTTGCTTAAAGTGTCGCCTTGGAAAGGTGTGGTATGCTTTGGGAAGAAAGAAAAGTTAGCACCTAGGGTTGTTGGACCGTTTGAGATTATTGAGAAAGTAGGCCCTGTGGCCTATCGGTTAGATTTGCCTTAGGAATTAAATGGCGTTCATGACACGTTCCACATGTCGAACCTTAAGAAGTGTTTGGCTAATCCAACACTGAAAGTGCCTTTGGATGAGATTCGAGTTGATGTTAAGTTAAATTTTATGGAAGAGCTTGTGGAAATTTTGGAAAGAGAGTTTAAGAAGTTGAAGCGTAGTAGGATTGCCATCATCAAGGTCTAGTGGAATTTGAAACATGGTCCTGAATTCACGTGGGAACGTGAAGATCAGATGAAATTAAAGTACCCACATTTGTTTAGTGATGTTAGTAGTTGAATTTCAGGGACGAAATTCTTTTAAGGGGGGTAGAATGTAACCTTTGCCCTTTTGTGTTCTGAATATTTCATATATAGTCCTTTGACTATTTGACTTTTGTCAGTTTATTCAGATTTTATACCGTGTTGACGGTGGTGATTTTTATAAGAATCGTGGTGATTTTATGAGTATTGTGATGAATTGTGGTTTATGGTGATTAATAATCCCTTTTGGAAGGTATTATTGTGTTAATTGTATTTCGGGTGGTTTAACCCGTGAATTTTGAGAAATGCCGAAAAATGAGTCAGACATGTCTGTTAATGTCCAAATTGAGTTTTGAAGGGTTTAAAGTGAAAATATGTCATGTGAATAACTCTAGGTTAATTAAAAGTATTTTTAAAGTGAATAAAAATGCTAATTAACTTTGGGGTATATTATACGGTTGAGTTTTACGAGTATTTAAGTGATTTCGACACGAAAAGAAAGACCCGACACCCACATTGGATGCCATGGCCGGTTATATGAAAGAAAAACGTGGACAAGGAGGCTTAATTTTAGCTCCTTTGTCTAAAGTTGTACACTTATATGCTTAACATTTAAGCATTTCTCACATAGATCATTTTTACAAAAAAAATATCCTCTCCCTTTCTCTCTTGGTGGTTTGTCTGCACCTACCACACATACACTCTTATAATTTTTCAAGTTGATCAAGAAAACATGAAGTAATAAATATTTGGGGTGATTCTCGTGTTTAGTTATTCATTAAAAAATCCACCATAAAATTTTCAACTTTAATTAAGAACGTGATATTTCGGGTTGATACGAGTGTTTGGGTATTCATTTAAACAACGTTTGGGTTGTTCGGTTCGTGTCGAAATATACATTTTTGAAGATTTTCTTGTATGTTTCCAAATTTAAATTTTGTTTTTCCTTTTGGGTTTATTTTGATGCATAGATGTTAGTTGTACAAGTTTATCGTTGTGAAATTTGATTTTTGGAAACAAAAGAAAAGGGTGTGTTTGGTTCGTGTAATAAAAGAAAGAAAAAGAGGGTTTTTGTAGTTTTGATGTTGTGGTCGTGATGGTTGAATAATATATGATGCTAGAATGCTTATTTTTGATAGTAGCTTGTATGGCTTATTCGGGCTTATTTTTAAGCTATTTCTTGGCTTATTTGGGGCTTATATGCCACAGAATCTTTCCAAAATTACTAGGAAAGTATTTTTGATTATTTTTGTGTTATGGCATATGTTGTGGCCTACATAGCTTATTAGCTTATTTTCAAGCTTAATATGCGTATTTTTGAGCTATTGGACTCACGGCCCAATAAGTCTATTTAAGTCGCGGCTTAATGAGAGGGCTTATTGTGGTCCGGATTATTTTCTACATATAAGTATATACTTATATATGTAAATGGACTTTGATTTTGGACTTGGATTATATTTTTGACTTATAAAAGTCATAATGGACTCTTGTTGGGCCTTAAAGCCCAATAAGCGATATTTAGTAGTTATGAGAATTTTGACGGACTTTTGAAAGTGAAAATGTATTTACGAAGTGATATTGAATGATATTTTGGGGAAAAAGTGTTGGTAAGCGTTCAAGATTGAGATTTTGGAATTTTGTCGAAAAGTGTCAAATTTGTGAAAAATTATTGAAAATAAGGTTTGAAACTTTGGAAAACGTTGTATAAACGTACGGGTCATGTCGAAATTTCGTAAAAAGTTTATACTTAGAAATTTTCTTAAAAACATTATTTTTGATTTTAAATAATAAAATAATATTTAATTATTTTATTTATTTAATTAATTCACTAAAAGACGAAAAATATAATTTTTCTCGAAACTTCTCTAATGTGTTTATTATGAGTAAACGTTTCATTTTCAACCATATAATGATTATTTTGAAGTGTCTAAGGGTTACCGAATGGACTTGTCGAAATATATTTATAATTATTAATTATAAATATTTATTTCTATTACTTATCTATTTTCTCTAAATAGTATAAGTATGTATTATCGGGGAATGAGATTGATATGATTGTGGAGTTAAGTCGTCAACCATCACACCACTACACTGTTTTGGGTAATTGTACAACGCGTCTAAAACACTATGCATCAAACGTGAAGATTATTTTGGAATTGAATGATTAAATTGGGATATTAACTGGACTAGGTCGTGTGCGGGCGTCGTTGCATTTGCTTGTGTGATTGAGATTGGGTTGCTAAAGACTTGCTTGAGGTGAGTTCTCGTAGCCTCACTTTTTACTGGTTTTTCCGTTGGGGGAAAATGATACTCAAATGTGTTTTGAAATGTTTTGAATTGATCTGTGCGAAATGTGGTTTTGTTTTTGGGACAAGATATGTGCTTATGACTGCTATGTGAATATTATGTATTGATTTACTTGCATGTACTGTGTTTGGCATGGCAAGGTTCAGTGTGGTACTTGCATGTGCTGTGTTTGGCATGCAAGGTTATGTGTGGTACTTGCATGTGCTGTGTTTGGCATGCAAGGTTCTGTGTGGTACTTGCATGTATGTGGTATGCCTTAATTTTAGGTCCTAGCTTAGTCGGCCCTTTTGGTTCGTAAAGATGACATATGGTTATTGATTAGCGGTGATGCTAAGGTTGTTTGCATATATTCACTGTCATATGCACTATTGTCCACTGTTGAAATATTGGCACAGCTTTTGGGTTTAAGGTTAAACCTACGAGCTCACCAACATTATTGTTGACATTTTCGAGTATCATTTTTGGAAATGAAAGGAAGAATAGTTTTGGTGATTGTTAGCAGACTTAGAGTATCCTGAGTGGAATTTCGTTGGAGTCTTGTTTGCTTGTTAGTTGATTCTATTTTTGCGATGTTTTGGAACAAGTGTGGAATTTGGTCCCCTGTGAGGGCATTGGAATAATTTTAAGAGATTGTGTATTTTAGTTGCGATTGGGACATCACTTGAGTTTGTTCAAGGTTTATGGTCTTCATAGCACTTGGGGTTTATGCAATGTAGTTTTCTCTATTTTGTACCTTGTGTTATGATTGATCAATATGTTGCATTCTTGAGTTTCCGCCATTGTCGGGGTGTGACAATATTGAAGGACAGTTATTTCATTTCTCACAAAGAATGGATATTGGTGTCTAGGAAAAACTTGCAACAATGACAAAACTTGAGTGAAATAACTGAGCATTGAGATGGAGGATGGAATTTGTAGATGGTGGTGTGAAGATGGTGGCATGATGTAGGCATTGGATGGATTATTGTGCGAATCAAGAATGGTGTAAATGTTGTGGAGTTGGTTAATCATTTGATCTCTTAAGGGATTGTAAGATGGTGGTGAAGGAGATTGTAAGTAGACTCTTGGAGGAAGAGGAGGTTAGTCATTTTGGGAAGGAGGTGATGATTTTGGAGTGGATGTTTTGCGTTTCCATACTTGTTTAACCGACATCCTTGGTTTTCTAGAGAAGTTGGAATGGTGGTTTGAGAAAGACATTGATAAAGAAGAAGAGAGATTTGAAGGAGATGAAGATGTTGGTAAAGTATGAAAGTTGGGTGATTAAATAATGAGAAAGATTGGATAAAGTGGCAAAGCATGGTTTAGGAAGAAGAGAATGCCAAATATGGTTTGGCCAATCTGGGAAATGACAGTTTGAGGATGTAGGTAGGAGGGTCAAGATACAAAAAAATAGGTAAACTCAAAATTTTTCTTTCCCTCCTGGTGGCGATCCCATATCACCAGGCGGTCCCAAATATATTGGGGTGCCGCCGGGTAATTTAAGGGGGCCATCTTTCTAGTGGCGGTAGATTTCTTGTTTTCTCTTTTTGTGTCTTAAGTCAGTGATTTTGGCTTTTTAACAAAATATTCAAGAATCAACTCGTTCAAGCCAATTATAAATAATTTTTTTTTTTTAAAAGTTCTATTACTAAAATTTAAATCTTTAGCTAAGTTAGTGGTATTTCTGCTAATGTTATAATATTAAATTTGCTGGTCTTAGAAAGTTATATAGAATGTAGAAAGATTATTCAAGTCAGATGCAAAAAAATTTGATTCTCCTAGTCTAAATATAGGAAATATATTAAATGATTTATCGCGAGAGTATGATAATAATAATAATTATAATAATAATAATTTAGTGTCTAGTAGTTTTGCAAACCGTTCATTTTTGTTTTCCTAACATTACTGTTCTTGAGAGCTTGTCATTGACCTTCACCCTTCTGGTGTGCATCTCGTTGTTGGGTTGATAGATTTATAGTTTCAGAGAGAGGTATTCAAGTATTGGAATTTCATAAGGAGGGTTTTGAGTGACTGTATAGGGCAATATAGATGAATGAATGAGACATTTTGGGAAGGTGAAGAGGACAAGTTGGAATGAAATAATTCATCATCATTTTCATCAACTATGGAGTCTAGTGGAAGAGATGAAGAGGGATGATTTTGAGTGGTGGAGGAGGAGCTAACATCTTGACTCACACGAGGTTTTCATTTCCTCGATCCGCTCGCAATTTTGATGATATTAAGGAGCGAGCGATGGGCTATGGCTCGATCATGTGCGAGGTAATGATCGAATGCTAGCTCAGGAGAGATGGGACACAATATGCATTGAACATCTAGTCAAAAGGCATTAAATAAGGTTAAAGTTCCTTTGGTTGCTTTTGAGTCTTTTCCATTCTTTTGGAATGAAAAATGCGAGATTGTAAGGAGAGAGGTCTCTATGCAATAAAGCATGTGACAAAGACTAGCAGAGACTGATCCCTATGTCCTCCCTAGTATACAAATGGCGTTTTTCACGAATAATGTCAACCAAGGTTTTCATATGAGTATGATCTCTCAGGTTAGGATTTCGTTATCACCTAAGGCCCAATGGTTTTCTTAATTTTTGTACCGAGTTTCTGACCATTGTCGAGGGTTGCAATACACGAACTTGATGGGAAGTGGAGAAGGAGGAGTGGTATTATAAACGAACTTTACTCGGAACATTTTTGACAAGTGGTCGAGTGACCACATGTCGGTGTGAGAGGCTTGACCTTTGAAGGGATTTTTAGAATTTGACCAAAATTTTCAAGAGAAAAATGATAGAGAATGACTTGTTTTGATTGACAACGTACAACGAAGTGACCCTCGAGAGTAAAGGTAAAAGTGAGTTGACTATAGAACTCGAGAACAAAATGAGGTATAATTTGTTCGTTAATGTTTAACAAACAATCAAAACTGATTGACTCAAACTTGGCACGAATATGACTCATATTTTTGAAATTTTGACTCACAACCCTTCCCTTATGAAAGTACCGTTTTTCAAGGTTTTCCATTTGATATGAGAGGTATGTAGTTTCGTGTCTTTTGATGATTAAGTCTGGTAACTCGAGGCATTGTTACCTAAAATGACATAAATAAAATTATATTTTAATTGCTTATACTTGTATTGAAGTTTTAAGCTTGTGTCTAGTGTGTGCCTATATGCAACAAATGTGAGTAATGATTAACTCGGCCTAAATGTATAAATCCTTAGTGTTTATCCAAAAGCTCTGATTTTGATTTTTCTTTATCTTTAAGATAGAAGTCGAAAAATACATATGAATTATGTATCTCGAATTTTGTTCATGAGATCATTATGCATGTGTTTGAAAACGTTTTTAGGTTGTATTAACAATGTATAACAACAATTTTATTATGTTCCTAATGTGGAGTGATTTGAACAATAAATTTGTTTTGCGTTTGTAAATCAATTTTTCAACAATGTCATAAGGGAAGCATAAAATTGAAAGAAAAATGAAAAATCCCTAATTTTAATTTTTAGTGTTCATCATGAACCCTAGACTCAAATTGAAAGAAAATAGATGAAATGACTTACAATTGATGATCTTTGTGATGTTGTGGATGATTATAGGTGTGGATTAGATCTTCAATTTAAGTTTTAATGGTTGATTTTGAATTTTGGGTTGTTTTAGTCGTGTTCGTCGCTACAGAGAAGAAGGGGTGTCTGGTTTAGTGATTTAATTTTTTTTGACTAAGTGTAAAATATGGTGTCTATTGTTGGCGGTCTCGTATTGTCAGGCGGTCCCAAATATATTCGGGGGCAACCAGGGATATGGGTCCGCCCTCAGCGAGGCATTTTAGACTTAGTTTTGACGAAAATTTTACAAAGAGGAGTGACGTTTTAATTTTTGTTTCGCGAATTAAAAATGGTTAAGGTATTTCGGATGAAGTATTTAATTTGTCACGACACGGAATAGAACACGGACTAGAATTGAGACAGAAGAAGGAGAAGCAGATTAATATGATTTAGGTGATGTGTTCCATTATTCCTAAACCAAGGCGTAGATAGTTAAATGATTCACGTTTAAGGGGTTTCGTAAGAATGTCGGCGATGTTTTCAACGGACGGCACTTTTTCGATTGAGATATGTCCTTTCTGGACATTATCACGAAGAAAGTGGTGACGTATTTCGATGTGTTTAGTACGAGAATGTTGCACCGGGTTTTTTCTAAGGTCAGTCACGCCTTTATTGTCGTACATGATCGGGACGTCATTGAGTCGAACGTCGTAGTCGATAAGAGCTTGTTTCATTCATAGTGCTTGTTGACATGCCTTTTCGGCGCTTATGTATTCGGCTTCGGTAGTGGATATAGCAATAGCGGTTTGTTTCTTCGAGAACCAAGATGTCAAACAACATCCCA
>BQNB010116541.1:0-11150 GCA_026074375.1 Tanacetum coccineum
AGTTATGTTTTCCTAAATTTAAAAATATTGTTATAACTTGTCTTAAAGCAAGTTTAGACCTTTTCCATCTATTACCTCCATGATTTACAGTCTTGTTAACTGTGTTCATTGGCAAATCTTTTTGTGTCAAGCTGTTGCCTACACACATTTAGGCTACTAGTTAGTAGTTACTACCATAAATTTTTTCCATAGCTAATATTATCTGTTATAAACCTTTCCGGACAAAGTACGATCAGTATTATCTTCATTTTTGTGTGCACGTGGATTCATACTTGTACGTTTTTTAATTTACTTGATATTTCTCATTTCCAGTTTTTCTAAATGTTGGTTTTTTGCATTTGCTTTAGCTATGTCAATGTAACAAGCAAGCGTTCACAACCGACCATTTTCCATGACTGACCTGATCTTTTTTTGTAGTATATACCCAGTGCTGGAGATAACGTTCTTGGAGTTGTCGTGGATACTAAACCAGAAGTAAGTTTATCAGAGGTTTTAGTTTACAATGTTTTACTCAAGAGCTCATTTTTTTTTCTCAGTTGACATTTCCAGTTGTCTAGCTCTTAAGCATCTTTAAGAATTCTTTATTCTATACATATGTCTTGTGACATTTGAGGGTACTTAAACGTTTCCAGCAAAAATATGTATCACTTGTGGCATGATTGAAATCGGCTATTTTCAGTGTTCAAAATAGCAAAATGAATAGATGAGAGAATCATGAAATTCATTGCCATCTGATCATCAATATGCTTGGTCAGAATTATAACTTGGTAATTCTTTATACTTTGTTTTTCAGAACTTTATTGTGGACGTTAAAGGACCTGCGTTGGCACATCTACCTGTTCTATCATTCGAAGGAGGAACCAGAAGGAACATACCAAAGTTTGAGGTTGGCACTTTGTTGTATGTTCGTGTGGTCAGTGCAAACACAGGCATGAATCCTGAGCTGTCATGCATGGACGGTTAGTTATATCTTCACTTTGTCACAATCTTTTTTGTTAAACTATTACATTGGACCTCTATGGAATAAACATTTATAGCTCCAAATGAAAGCTAAGACTCACAATATGCTTCATCTGTAGCCAATGGCAAAGCAGGAGAATATGGCATACTTAAAGAGGGCTATATGTTTGAATCGTCTACTGGTCTTGCAAGACAGTGAGCATCTCTTTCAACCCAGCTTTTCTATTTGTGAATTTTGTGATTATGTCGTCTTAAAACCGGACTATATAAAGCTAAACTTTACCAATCTTTCCAGGCTGCTTAGTTCTCCATCTCATCTTGTTCTTGAAGGCCTCGGGAAGAAACTCTCATTTGAGATAGCTGTTGGCATAAATGGCCGTTTTTGGGTATGATTCTTGAAACACCTTCATGTTGACAATCATACATATTTACTTGGATCTTAACATTATTTGTAATTTTCTGAAATCTGGTACAGGTGAACGCATCACAATCGTCAACAGTAATCCTTGTTGGAAATGCCATACAGAAATCAGAATCTCTCAGCATGGTGCAACAGAAGATTTATTTAGATAAATTGCTCAAGAGTATTCAGTGATCAACTAAGATCGAATTATCATGTAACCATATTCTCACCTACTGATGTGAACAATAATAGGAAATTTGAATGCAGTTGGTTATTTATTTTCTGTTATTTTGATAATTGCACACTCTTATCACTAAAATTTAAACATGATTGATCAAGGACAAATCGAGAAACTGTATATGAAACTGATCATAACATTTGTAAGAACAGGAGCATTGAGTCATTGACAGCACGTCGTGCTTATTATTGTACCAAACAAGATCACCCTAACTGAAAATCAAGAGGTTGGAAAACAGGGTTTATTTTATGTTGATTTAATTCAACTGCACATTGTGCTTATTATACAAACGAATCCTAAGTCTGGAAAAGAGTAGAGAGTTTATTAAAATTACAATTATATTTGGCTTACAAACAAATTAGCGCAAACGGAACATAGCAAAGAGAGATTTTCACAAGTCTAGTGTGAATCTTATAAACTTGATTAAGCTTATATGTCGATTGTTGGTTTCATATCATAGTCAACTCCCATAATTTGAAACTTTTCACCAACAATAGTAGTATCCACCCATCAGTTTGATTTTCTTATCTGCTACTTCAGATCGATAGTAAATTCATGAATGAATTAATCACCGACTCCTGCATTTACAAAATATGAATTACTTGTGGCACTGTGCATCAATCATTGTTAATTATATTCAATGAAAATAGAGGCCAATGGTGAGGCTTTTACCTTCTCAACGAGTGTGTGAAGTTCTCGCCTAATGCATTTGGATTCTCTGCAAGCACCTTTGCCTTTGCTGGCCGACCAATGCTACCCAATCGTGTATAATCTTACTTACATCACAAATAGGTGCAACAATATAAACCGTATGATTAGTTATATTATTATGCTTACTTTTAGAAAAACAAGTACTCCATCCGTCCCATATTAAATGTCCACTGTTGACTTTTTAAGTATTTCTTTTTCAACTTTGACCTTAAATATATTTGTTTGTCTTACGTAATTTTTGATGAAAATTATACCAATGAAAAATACATTTAAAACTCAATTCATTCATATCTTTTTCATCAAATATTACATAACAAAAAAAAATATTTACGGTCAAAGTTGGAAAAGAAAGACTTTGAAAAATCAAAGTGGACATTTAATATGGGACAGAGGGAGTAATAAAGAAGAGTTAGACTTTTTTTAAGCGGAAAAGTCGCAGACCCTTTTTCCCAATTTGGATTTTAATCCACAACCATCTTGTTCATGTGATACGGACAAACCAAACACATGCTGGTAAGGTAATTGATGAGGTATGGTCTCCTCCGGATACTTTGGGGGAGACAATCACAATTAACTCTTAACATTCTTAAGACAAAACCATTCCATGTTGGAACGGTCCACTAGAATAGCTGGGGTGACGAAGGCCACCTCAGGTCCAGAGACAATAACTAAGGAGTAGTGTCTCCTCAGGAGGTAAGGAGCAGCAGTCTGTTTAGGAGATAAGGATCAACAGTCTCCTCAGGAGGTAAGAAGAAACAGTCTGCTCAGGAGGCAAAGAACAATGCCTATGTAAGGGGTAGAGCATTGTCTTCACCAGAGTTAGTACACTGACGACTGACGTACGATGTACGAATGGCACAGACGTATGGTCCAAGGCTAGTACTTGGAGCATGGAGACAACTTTGACCCCGAAGACAAAGTCTGATACATGCCAGCGACTGACGTGCTGCCTCTAGAAGACAACTTAGCTTCTACAATACTCGTGTCTTGGAGCTAAGCCCAGGTAGTATATAATGAACTGTTCACATACATGAACAAGGGAGGTTACACACACATACTTCTCTTTACTCTCTATCTAGCTTCTCTCACTAAAACTTATACCAAGCATATACTTATCCTCACGTCGGAGCTTGGTCTCGGATTCAAAACCCGAGGCGAGCTAACGGTGTTCTGTCTCATTTCAGCCTAAGAGACGAAGGAGCAGCTGCAAGACCTCCTAAGGATCAGGACTGAAAAGCATCTACGAAAACTTGCTCGAACATTGGCGCCATCCGTGAGACTCGAAATGCCAATCTACCAATTTATAAGTAATGGATGGTTGTACGAAGGGTCCTCAACTGGAGGAGGATGAAAACTTGAACACCGGGGCACCTAGGACCGGGAGGACTCCTCCGGGAGGAACCTCCGCTCCCACCGGACGAGTTCAAGGAGGCCCATCTTCAGCATTTGTGAAGGAAAACATTGATGTAATGAGAACCATGATCAAAGAGCTTGACAACCGGGGTCAAGAGAAGGTAACCCCTCGCAAGCTCTTCAATGAAGAGTCAGGCGGAGCTAGGTCGGAGAACTCTCAGACGAGTCCTTCAGCAGAAGAAGTAGGAGGGTACTCCTCTGATGGGTCCTCTAGGTCAAGGAGCCGAGGTAGGTCTCGGTCTGCTTGAAAACATCGGAAGAGTGTCTCGAGAAAGAAGGGGATCTCTAAGTCCCATCGGTCAGTAAGATCAGAGGCACGAAGTAGATAGAAGTCTAAGAGTGTTAAGTCGAAACCTCAATCAATGAGGGCCTCTCGAAGGAAGTCAAGCTCAGACTCAGGGTATGATATTGTGTCCGACAATGGCTCAGATGACTTGAGCATGCCTTATAGGCGGCCCAAGCCAATGCCCTTCACCTCTAGGATCACACGTTTCAGATATCATCGACTGGCTAAGCTTCCACCAAACGTCCGGGTGTATGAAGGGAACAAAGTTCCGAAAGATCACCTAAGTATTTTTTCTGCCGCAGCCGAGCAAGAAGAGTGGCCTATGCCAGTGTGGTGCAAGATGTTCCACCAGACCCTGAGTGGTTCGGCAAGGAACTGGTTTAATAGCCTAGATCCAAAGAGTGTAGATGGGTTTGAAGAGTTGAGCAACAAGTTCTTAGAAGAGTTCTCGCAGCAGAAAAGATATGACAAAGATCCAACGGAGATACATGGCATCAAGCGAAAGCCAAATGAAGGGATTTAAGCGTTCATGGATCGTTTTAAGGCAGAGAGTGCGCACATCAAAGGAGTGCCTTCGGTGTTAAGGATATCCATGTTCATGCATGGGCACGGTCATCCCGAGCTAGCCAAGAAGCTTAACGACAAGATCCCACAGACAGTTGATGAGATGTGGGAGAGAGTAAGGGCTTTCATCAGGGGATAGACGGTTGCCGACACCACCGAAGTCATCAGATCTCCTCAGTGGGAAAAGAGTACTAGTAAAGCTAGCTGGTCGGAAAACCAGAATGGGTCTAGAAATAAAGGTCATAGAAGGGGCAAGGAAGAAGCATGGGGACTTGTGCTCCTTATGCTAGGAGAGAAGGCTTCACACCCCTGACAAAAACTCTAAAGGATATCCTCGCCATGGATAATGTGAACTTTCCTCCACCACCTTCGATGGTAGGGACTCCAGAGAAGTGAAACATAAATAAGTTCTATGACTATAACTAAGATCGAGGGCACAACACGAACGATTGCTATCATCTTAATAAGCAGATTGAAGAGGCAGTAGCTTTAGGGAGATTAGCTCATCTAGTGAAAGATATTAGGCAAAGTGGTAAAAAGAACAAAGGCTCAGCCAAAGGAAAAGAGAAGGTTCTAAACATGGTGAGATCCCAAGGGGGAGACTATGCCTCATCATGTCCCCCCAGTCTAGTACGAATGTCATTTAGGCTTTCATGCTAGACTCATTTATTTATAATTAAGAACTAAAAATTTGTCTCTGCCTCTTTTTTTTACTGTTTTTGAATGCGTGGCTCATCCAACTCCACTTGGTAAAAGCTATCGTGTCGTCATCATGTGGATCCTTTTCCTGCGTTATTTACTAGGGTTGCATCATGCTTACGTGGTGATGGTTGATTTTCCCGGAGCCACTATAAATAGCTTTCCTTTGTTTTCACATTTTCACATTTTATTTTTTTACCCGCACCGTTGCATCTCATTCTCTTTGCCTCAAGGTCCGGTTGCTTACCGCTGCATCCCCTTTTTTTAAAAGTAGGTACTTTCTCTCTCCTCTTTTTCCTATTTTCCCGCCATGTATAAAAATGATATGAAAGACCGTGTCTGTACCCTTTCTAAGAATGATTTAAAAGATTTGGTGAAGACTTATCGTATACCCCTAGATCTTCATCCTCGTTTGCCTGATCCTGGGTTTATCATGGATCGTCTTCTTGGCTGGTGCTATAGGCATTTACTCTGAGTTTCTCTGGTTTTTCGGCGTTCGTGTCCCTTTTTCGACATTTCTTTTATCCGTGCTTAAGTATTTCAAGGTACACATTTCTTGCATGGGGCGTACCGATGTTTGTAGTTTGAAGCACTTGTCCAGAAAGTTTATAACTTCCATGCGGGTGCTAAGTGTAACATTTCTCATTTTTCATGTCATTGTACGATTCTATTAATGATCACCATTTATTCTAGTCCGATACGCGTTTACTTTTAATATTTACTTTTAAGCTAAATCGCGTAGACTAAAAATAATCAATGAATGTAAACGGTCATCAAATAAATTAAAGTTTACGTCCACCAAGTAATATATAATTTCTAGGAAGATAATTATGTACTTTGCGTATTTTATTTTTATTGGTCACGTAAAAAGGTTACGTTTCACGATAAAATACATTTGGACGCACCCCGGAAATACCTAGACTCACCTAGACTCAAACTAATACCCACTTTTAACTCTTAAACACAAAAACTATCAAACCTCTTGTGTAAATAAGCCATGTGGCCGGTTACACACACACATACAACTAGCAAATCTCCATTTTTGATCTTTAAGTACATGTACATTTCTTTGGTAATTAATATGGGTACTAATGGTCTCCTAAAAGGCTATTACACTTTGGTTAATGACTTGCTTGCTCTCTGCTGTGGTTAAACCGGGCTGGCACATGCATGTATATACTCAAATCCTGGAGATTTTCCTAATCTAACTCAATCTTGTACATCACCTAAGTAATTAAAGATTGTACTAGAGTGGTTTAACTTAAAACCATGTGTGATCAACTAAAACCCCTTAAAACCGCCCTCTAGGGCACGATTCGGTTTGAGTGTGGGCTAGGAAAGTAACTAGACTTCTTACCTATAAATATGCACTCATATCCTACCCTTTTACACTCTTGCTAACACAACACACGCCTCCAACCCTCCTTCTTTGTGTTCGAGTCCATCAAACCTCCAACAACATCCACAAGAGGTATACGCGTTACTGGTTAACAATTAACACCGTCCACACTTCCTAAACCTCTGAGCTATAAGACCTTTGGTAAGTTGGTTACAACTTATTTCTTGTATTTTTGCGCATTCGTTTATTGGAAACTAGCCTAGAGTCAAGTGTATTGCAATACCTCTATATACTACGTGAAAACACTCATGATAAACATAAAATGAACGTGTTATGAGCACATTGTATTCGTTTAATAACTTGCGTAGTGATAGAAATGCTAAAGCTAACGCGAACAATAACCTTGATACATAAATAAGCCTTGCTCGCGAATTTGAAGTGAAACTATACGTAAACTATGGTGGAAATCACGACATGATGGTGTGGAAACATGTATTCGACGTTAATGAGTGTTTGCATGTTGCGGGTCACGATTAGAAAATGCTAGGCACTCTTGTTTGATGCTAGACAATTAGACGAGACCATATAACACGCTAATAAAACCATTCGGGCCTCACTAGAACTTCGCAACTCATTTTCGTGAGCCCACAAGGCCCATAAGCCACGAATAAGCTAGACGGCTTATTTGTGTGCTTATACGCGGCTTAATGAGCTTAATATGGAACTAAGAATCTTAATGGACCCTTGACATGTTTCATTAAGCCAAACGAACCCAAGTGGGCCATCTAGCCCATTACCGAATCCATAAAATAAGCCATACGCCACGAATAAGCTCCCACAGCTTATTCGAGAGCTTAAGCAACCGATAAGCTTTCTAAAAATCCTAGAAAGGTCATTGGACCCAAGAGGATTAAGGCCAAACCCCTAAACCCTTTACCGGGGTTTCTATGCAGGCCCAATAGGCCCAACGATGAGCTTATTAGCTTATCGAATAAGCTACATAAGCAACGGGCCTCCAAAGTGCTGATGTATATGATCGGAATGATGTGGAGAGGTTACGTGCTCGTTTAATTTATCTTCATGAGATGAGGGAGGAGGTTCTTGTTCATTCTGGGTTAAGTTCTGTGTGGTTTAATAAAGAATGTGATTCGGTGTTCTGAAGGATTAAGGACAATGCTGGTAGGCTGGGGGATCAAAATTTATATTCCTTATTTATTGTTCCTTTTGCTATGTGCTGACCGATGTTTTGCCTTTTATGCATAGATGAGCATCTATGATTTTATGACTCTTACGTCTTGGGATGATGTTAAGGTTGCTGAAGAATCCCATCATCTCTCTTCGCCGCTGCTAGAGCGTGTTCCGTCGCACACTACTACGCCGACAGCGGAGGGTGCTATGATTCTGTTGCCTACTCCAAATGAGATTGCTGCTTCTCTGCTGGACCCACGCCTTGCTAAGAAGTCAAAGGGTCCTTCTCAGGTTAGGGTTCGTTTAACTTTGGATATTGCACCTGAACCTAGCCGGCCATCAAGAAATAGGAAGCTGAAGAAAAGAGCTTTGGAGGCTGGTTCTAGTGCTTTGGAGCTGGGTCAGGCCGAAGGCATAAATGAAGCTGACTCAACCAATTTCTATACTGAAATTGAGAATAGTTTGGAGAGGGATGAAGGTACTTCTATGAGGGCTACTTCGGCCCGTACACCGCGTCTTGGTAAGAGATTATGTGCTCCTCCTTCTATGACTGTTGTTATTGCTTCTGGACCATCCCATGTTAGGACATCGGCCCATGCTTCTACTTCTGGGCGTAGTTTTTCTCTTGGAGGTATGATGTGATTTCCTTTTCTTTTGTTTCTCTCATATCTTGTATTTTATGTTTTTGGTTGAGTTAGTTGCTTGTGGACTTTTAGGTGCTACTGTTAGTGGCCATGCTGGGAAGTCTGGAGTTGAGGTTATGCGGCGTCAGATTGATCCGTTAGATTCTTTGTCTCATAGTGCTCTTGCTCGTGATGTGGAGCATGATCAGATTCCGAAGGATGATTTTGGCACCGCTACCCATGGTGAAGAGATTGATTTGACCTTGTTTCCTCTTGCTCTTGGGCCCTATCAGATGTCTTGTCCATATGAAGGTGCTTCTTCCCCCATATGCTAAAGAGGAGTGGAATGGTCCGCATGTACCGAAGGATAATATCTTGTGTAAGGATATTTTTAAGGATCCAGACGTCTACAGGAAAGCTCTAGACTAGACCATTAGCCCTGCGAAACTTAAGAGAATTAAGTCTTTGCTTCCGTTGAATTTATCGAATCATTTTAATGTTCTTAGTGCTCTGCTGGTTTCCCATGGTGCAGAGCTGAATTCTCGCTATACAAGTCTAGTTACAGCTAGGAATCGTCTTTAGGAGAAGTTTGATCGGAAGGCTGGGTATGTCAAGGTTCTTCGTTCGGAAGTTACGACTTTGGATGGCAAACTTGAGAGGATGCAAAAGGATTGTGCTGCTTTGGGTCAGGAGAATAGGGAATTGTGTTCTAAAAAAGATGCTGCTTCTGAGAAGGTGAAGGAATTACAGACTGAACTTACCGATGCTAGGGTTGTCTCTATAGGTTTATCAGAGGAGTTTTCTCAGACCGATGCTAAGTTATCTGACCAGGCCCTTGTTGTGAGGGATTTGCAGAATGAGCTTGCTTTGGAGAAGGCCAAATCTCAAGGATATAAGGATGCTGTTGATGGTTTAAAGGAGGAGGTTACCCGGTTTTTTGTTTATGGTGTGGAGAGTCTTGTTCGGAAGTTGCTATCAAGTGATAAATTTCACGCTGCTCTTGCTCATGTCGCATCTCTCGGCATAAATTATGGCGTTGAAAGGGGATTGCACATAGGGCATACCGATGCTGAGTTTGAAGTAGCTGCCCAAAAAGTTTCTAACTTCCATATTGGTGCTAAGGCTAATTTCAACAAAGCTCTTATTGACTTTCTTACTACCCCTTTTCCCTTTCTTGGCAAAATTGTAGGGGCTGCCGGAAGTACTCTTTCTGAGGTAACTCAAGTCTTACCGGACATGCATATTCGTTCGGTCACCTCTGTTCTTGTTACTCCGCCCATTGCCAATGAAGATGCAAACCAAGTGCCTCTTGAGCATGCTTCTGATGACTCAGCCGCTGGTATTTAGCTTGACCTTTATGTTTGTTAGATTTAGCTAACTTTTTTGGATGTGTAATGTTCTGAACACTTAACGATTGTTTTGTTATTACCATCCTTTTTTATGGTGCTTTGTTTGCACCCTTTCGGGCCTTGTGGTTTGCCCGGTTTATGTTATCCTGTGCCTTTATCATTTCTCTTTGTGGTGTTGTATCTAACTTATTCATTTGTTTCATTTTTTATATAGTACGTTCATGTTTACCCTTTGTATTTGTTTGTTTCTTATAACGCGGCAAAGGTATAGACCGATGCAGAGTATTAGCCAACTCTTTGCTTCTTGAGTATACATACATAGACAATTTTTATTAGAATCTATGTAGCTTGTATGGTGTTTCTCCATCCGATGTAGCTATTCATCGAAGAGCTTTCGTGGGAGGGGGAAGACTTTGTGCTTCCTCCCTTCCTCTGGTGAATTTGTGTGCTTCTTTCTTTCGCCCCTGTTAATGCTTACTATTTCATCCGATGGTAGCGAACCGTCCGATGTATTTATGTTTTCATGGATTCAAAAGTTGTTCTTTCATATCATCATAAAGACGTACATTGGATCCGTTGCTTTCAAGGTAAAAAAAAAATTTACATGTTTTTCCTGAGGGTCTAGCAAAAATTTTCCTCCTTTCCTTTACTTCCTATTACATGTAGTATTTCCTCAAGTTACTAGAGTGCCAAGTACGTGGTACTTCTGCACCGTCCATAGACCGGAGCTTGTAGGCACCCGTGCCATATGTTTCAACAACCTCGTATGGTCCTTCCCACTTTGGTCCAAGTTTACCTGTGTTTTCCACTTTTGATAGTTCATTTTTCTGAAGGACAAATTCTCCTACCTTGAATTGCTTGTGATGGACTCGTTGATTATAATACTTTTCCACTTGCTGTTTTTGTCTTGCTTTCGTGATTGCCGCTATCTCTCTTCGCTCTTCTATCAGGTTTAAATTCAGCCTTAGTGCTTTTTCATTTCGTTCATCGGACTCTTGGATCACTCGTCTTGTTGGGATTCCTATTTCCGTGGGTATAACTTCTTCGGTACCATATGCCAGACTGAATAGCGTTTCTCCGTTGCTAGTCTTAGGTGTTGTTCTATGGGCCCACAACACATTTGGTAATTCTTCCACCCATGTTCCTCCTTCTTGATGTAACCTTGTCTTGATTCCTTGCATTATGCTTTGGTTAGCTCGTTCTATGGCTCCGTTTGCTTGAGGGTGATATACCGATGTGGAGAAAGCTTTTTTCCTAGTCCTTCTGCCCAGGACTTGAATGGGCCATTGATTAACTGGGTTTCATTGTCTGTTATGATGGTGGCTAGTACTCCGAACCTGCATATAATGTTATCAAAGGCAAAATTCTTGACCTGTT
>BQNB010116542.1:0-21345 GCA_026074375.1 Tanacetum coccineum
AAAAAGGGTGCTGAAAATTGGTTTCAGCACCAGGGGAGGTGCAAGGCAGTGGCTAGGGAGGCTTTTTGAGCTTATTGCAATAATGACAGAAACCAAAAGGAAACCTAAAAACCTATTTTTAAACTAAAAGTGGTAATTTTAATGGCTTAATTAAACCTACACACTCAGCCAAAGTTGGCTGAGTGAGCTTGACCCATGCACAACCCATTATGACCCATTTTGGGTCTAAACCAAACACCCCCTTAAATATATAAAAAACGTTTTTTAACTGATTTTAGTGAAAGGAAAGCTGAGATAAGTGATTACAAGTTAGGTTTAATCACTTTAAGACATTTTTACACAAGTCTAAACAGGATTAAACAACTAACATTAAACTTTAAATTTCGACAATGGTGATTTTCACAAACTTCTTAACTTTTATTAAACTGAAAAGTATTACAATATTAGCTTAAAAAACAACTGAGTTATACTTAAACAATTAAAGGAAAGACTTGGAATTTAAAGTTAAGCTAAAAAAAACATAAAAAAAAAAGCCTACACACTCAGCCAAAAGTGGCTGAGTGCACTTGACCCATGCCTCTTCCCTTTTGACCCATTTTCATACTAAACCAAACACTCCCTTAATTTCTTAATTCGGCTTTTTAGCCCTTTTTAATGAAGTAAAGGCTAAGATAATTACTTATAAATGAGGTTTAATAACTTTCTAACATATCTTTAAATGATTTAAACAGAATTAAGTGACTTAAATTATACTTGGAATTTTGACAAATGCAATAACAAGAGAACTCAAAATTTTTTATTAAAACTTAAAGGATTACAACAAAAACTTAAAAGGAAACTGAATACAATAATTTTTAAAGCAAACTTAGTTAAAATTTAAGCTAAGAAAGTAAAAAAAAAGATGATGTTGTTCGGCTTGGTCTTGGCTCTTTTATACTAGCTCTCAGCCTTCTCTTTGTGTTGGGATGTGCTAGCTGTGAGTGTAGAAGTAATCCAAAGCAATCCTAGCCCTCCATTTGGTCTTCTCTTCATCTCACCATTCATGGGGGTGCTCGGGTTGTGTGTTTTGACAGGGAAAGGGGTTATAAGGGCAGGGTAAGGTGGGAAGAGGTGAGGGGTGAGCTGGAGAGGTGGTTTTGGCCAAAAACCGTGGGAAATTGGGGTGGTATGGTTTTGGCGGGAGTGGGTTATGGCAGGGGTGGGTTGCAGGGTTTAAAAGGAAAGAATGGGGAAGAGGCAAGAATGCCCCCCCATCTTTCCTTCTCTTTTCATTTTGTTTAGCCCAAGTTTTCAGTTATAACATAGTTTAGAAAGTGACAGTTTTGGCCCTTGTGGTTTATAACTAAAATTAAAAAGGAGTTTGGCAAATTGCAAGAATGGTCCCTGCTGTTTTATAACTAAAAGAAGTTTGAAAATTTGCAAAAACAGTCCTTGTGTTTTATTAAACCATTTTCCTTATAAAATAACTTTTAAAACTTGGCATTTTTGGCCCCTTTTCTTTATTTTTTCATTTTTAATTATAAAACAAGTTTTTTAAAATTTACATTTTTGGTCCTTGAGTTTTATAAAAAAGATGTTTTGGGCTATTGGGCTTGTATTGGGCCCACTGGGTTTGGGTTTGGGCCCAATAAGGTGTGTGGGCTTGTATTGGGCCCAATTGAGTGTGTCTGGGCTAGGATTGGGCCTTCAAAGTCTTCACAGTCTTTGTCAAATGCACACAAATGGGCTGTTGTAATTGATTGAGGGCCCATTTGGTCTTCACAGTCTTCATAATTATACTATTGGGCTTTCCCGGCCCATCAGATGGGTTAAGATTGCATTCAATAGTATTCTTCAGTATTGACTCTGACTTTGGCATTTTTGGACTTTGGCCTTGATTTTGCACAGTCTTTTCCATTCCATGCTCAGTTTTGTCATTTTGGCTTGGTTTTCTGTCTTTTTGTTGATATCCACTTCCTGCACAATACAAATGCAAAACAAACATATATTTGGCAGTTTTTGTCTGTTTTTGGTCATTTAAGCTCGTTTTTAGAGGTAAAAGATATGTGTAATTAAGCACTTATCAGGGGTCAGTAATTATCTTTTGGTTCTTGTTATGGAAACGCTATTAGTAAACTTGGTTATGGATTGGTTTTAGTAATGGTGCTTTTTCAAGAAGTTTAGCCTTGTAATCACCATCTTTTTCGTATCTACTCCCCATAGACCGAGGAAAGATTTAAGAATCTTCTATGCTCATATTGAGCTGTAGATTGATTCCTAAATTTTATGTTATTATGTTTGTACTTATCATATATAGCATAAGGTTATCATTATCTGAACGCAAAGAAGGGAGGCTTCTTTGTCTAAAATTTTCAGACACTGCCAACAAAATAAGGCTGACTGTGTTACAAAATAATAAAAAACTTGGTGATTTTTACACCACTAAAGTACAGGTTAAGTGGCAATCAGGAAAGGTATGGATCAATTTTTGGTGGAACAATCAACTTCGGATATAACTGATCACTCATCTGAGAAACTGAGAATTAAAATGTGTCCAACAAGGTTAAGAGCTGATGGTACACGCAGAAACATTGATTTTTTCACACGATAAATAGTATCAATTGATGATTACACGCTGATAACCTGCAGTTGTGACAGTCTTAACAGAAAAGGCTGCATTGCTTTTGCCACAATATAGAACAGACCAATTTAGAATCCGACAGATCAAGTCAACATATAAGGCGAGCCATGTACTTTCTGAGATCGAGGCACTAGTTTCTCCACTGAGATTCAGTTTTTGTACTTTCTGAGATAGGGCAGGCAACATATTGCTTATATAATAATATCGTCTTACTCTGTTCAGATGCGGTGGCCTGTTGGACATTTGTACGGAAGAAAATGGTCCCATTTTTCTGATAAACCTTCTGTGATCAAGCAACACAATCAGTTTTCTATATGTTGAAGATAATGGCAGCAAGAATATATGACAGTAATTCTTGTGAATGGATATACATTCAAGGAGTATAGATGTGGGAGTGTGGGACCTTTCTATAGGTTCAATGTTTTGCCGTTTCTTTTGGTCTTATACAATTCTTGAACGATTGAAGATAATCATCATGCAACCATAGTCCATAAGAAACTATAACTCTAACTATTTATGCATGTTGAGCTGTTTATTGAAACAATATTTCATTCGAAAAAGTACGCAAATTCAGACATCAAACCTTGATTACATTTGAAGGTGTGCCATTGTTTATGTTTTCAGTGCTCAAATTGAATTCACTCCTTCATGTGTTTGTTTCGACTTATATAGTGGTCTTATGGCTTATTTATTTGGATGGGTTTTCCCTATTTTAGTTACCTAGAGTCTTTGACTCAGATGTACACGGTCTAACGCGTAAATGATTGAGTTTGTAAAGTCAAACGAAGTTGCTTCTATTCTAATGTTCATATTTTTAGAATACAAGATTAATTATAGTATGCAAAAAATAAACAACAATACAATATAATATGAAGTGAAATGCATACACGAGAAGAAGGTAGCGCAGAGAGCTCAGCAATTGAAACCTCGTGACTATTTATCTGTTGTGTCAAGAAAAAAACTACTGTAGTAATCAAGATAAAATAGATGATAATTAAGGTAAAACCTGCTTATAAAGTGATTTAATATAATCTATATCAGTTAGGGCCTTAGGGGTGTTCATCGGTTCGGTTATCGGGTTTGTTTTTTTTTTGGTTAATATATTTTTTGGTCAAACCTGAATATAACCTGAATTAAAAAATAAAATAATTACATAGATATTTAGCAAAAAAAAATTATCAAGCATAAAATGTGTTTTTTTATATTAGGATACAATTTTATTGTAGATTTTTTTATACATGAATATATAAAAATATATTTTTTTTATAAATTCGGTTTTCTGTTCTGATTATCCAACCCGTAAACCGAATTTGTAGTTCGGTTCGGTTCGATTTTTGGCAAATTCGGTTTGGGTTTACTAGTTTTGTTCGGTTGTTTTCGGTTCGGTTCGGTTTCGGTTTCGGTTTTTGGTTTATTCGGTTATTATGCTCACCCCTAAATTATCAGTATCAGTGTTGGCCATAAAGGATGATGATGAAGTCGCCATTGTGAATTCGTTCTTCATCCCTTCACCAGGACTTTGACATTCTTTAACTAGCACAAAGGATGGTCATGTTGGGCCAAATGCAAAAATTCTAGCAGGCCTGGGCTTTGTATTTTGACTTTTCAAAATTCAAACCAAATGGATCCTCTAAATACTAACAATAAATTTCATGAAGAGTATGTATAACGCAATGGGCTAGTGTTGAGGTTGAAGCTGAGGTTACAGTTGGAGTTTATATTATAAGCTAAAAGCTGAAGCTTTTATTTTTATAAAGTTGTTTGTTTAATTTATTGAAGCTTAAGCTTATTAATGTAAAATCGCATAAAAAATTGTAAAATTTAATTCATATATATATATATATATTCAGCTTTTATATAATAATACATTATATTTTGAAGAGTATTTAAATAGTTTAACTCGCTAAAAGCTTGTATAACAAACATAGCTTATTTTATAAGCTAGCTTATTTTAAAGCTCAAGACCCAATAAGCCTTCTGTCAAATACAAATCTTGCCTAGATGTAACATCCGAGAATTTTCGGAATTTTAAAGGAGATATAAGTTATTCTTAGGTTGAATTATCAAAAAAAATAAGCAGCTAAGTTATTGTTTGGGTGGCAGCAAGAGTCACCACGAGGATGTGTCGGTGGTGTTCCTCAACCACAATAAGGGTGGGGTTCGGTTTGGGTTTCACATCGAGAGGGTGCGGTTGGTGTTGTCTCAGCCCCTAGGGGTGCGTGTGGGGTGGCAGCCACCATATATAGGTGCATTTGGTTTCGGCTTGGCACCAAAAGGGTGCGGCTGGTTTGTGTTACAAGCACCACGGGGTGCGATTGAGTGTTGTATACAACTAGGGGTGTTTGTTTGCTATGTATAACAACCATGGGGCGTTTGGTTCTAAGTGAAACAGCCAAGGGTGTGCCTTGTTTGATGTTTACATGATTAGGGGATTGTTTGGTTGTTGACAGCACCACGTAGGGTGCGTTTGGCTGCCGTGACAGCCGTTAGGGGTACGTTTGGTTAGTGATGATCAACAAGGGTTCGTTTGGTATATATAACCCTAACTAATAAAAATATACCAAGATTTGATATAAATATTATAATCGGACCGGTGGTTAATTGGTTAAATAAATGTGACTAATTATTATTTTTCGGATACATTATATTAGGGGGGGGGGGGGACTGGGGACGAATAAAAAATACTATGACTTCGTGACGATGTTTACAATATGGAATAATGTCTTATTAAAGATACTTACTAAACACTTTGAATTGTTAAAATGATTTTATTAAATTTAAATTGGGAAAGTGGATTTGCAACAAAGTCGTTCGACTTGGAATCGTTTTATAAACGGAAAGGTCATGGCGAAATTTATATAGATTTCTATATTTAGTAATGTTTTACTAAAACTGCTATTGTTTTAGAAACCGATAAAGGGGACCCCAAGATTATATTTTAAAGATACATTAACTTGTATTATAAAATAACCCGACCAATGAACGAAAACTATACTTTTACAATGATACGAACTGTTTTAGACGCAACACGTCGAAGAAATGAAATATATTTTATAAAATATTATTTATATTTTATATGATTATAAATGGTTACAAACTTGTTTGATTAATTTATAACGTTAAGACATGTGTCAACCTTTGTACAAAGCCTTTTCATTTATTAAATGGTTGTCAAACTAATTGGTTTAATTAATTATTCACACTTATTATATAATACCTGCAAGCTATATTATACTTTTCATTAATATTTGGATTGATTGTCTTTGTTATATAATTCACGATAGGAATTATATAAGGGTATTTTTCATAAGTAATATATAGAGAATATATATTATACACTTTGCGTATATTTTCATTTATATATCTCGCGAGGAGATACAATACATGGTTTAATTTTTGAACGTAAACGCATACTATACTTTTATGATTAAGACTTTAGCTTAGGTTGCCATGGAACTGTAAATCACTTGGAGGGTGAGCGCGAATGTTATGAAATAGATCTATTTGGGATTGACAATCCCCGTTCGGGTGATTAGCTATCACTGGGACTCGAAACGTTATTCACCATGTGGGTTACGATTGGGGATGGGCCTGCGAGGCAACAAATCATTACGGCCCAGGTGTTCTTGAGGGAACACCCTTGAGGGGAAAACAGATTATTTTTATTATGCGGGTGGTCTTGGAGGGACACACCATGGTGGGTACATATTTTTTTCATTATGCCAGGCGTGTTCTTAGAGGGAACCACCTCCCCCCCCCTACGATGTGTACACTCTTACCGTGCCTTAAATAAAGTGGCATACATCATACTACTTATTGAACATTACTAATTTTTGAATACTTTTATTATATTGTGGCGAAGCAATAAACACTAAACTCTTTTGATTTTACATTGACTATTACATTTTGGCGATTATTATAAGGATTGAAATAATTATACATACTTTACAAATCTTTGGATTCCAACATTTATATTTATGCCTACAAAACTCTATGAACTCACCAACTTTAATGTTGACACTTTTAAGCATGTTTTTCTGAGGTGAATTAGATGCTTGGCTTACTTGATGTGCAATAGAGTCAAAAATTGACAAGATTTCATTTATGGATTTCTACTTACATGCAAATGATCAAATCTTGTTGGATTATTTTCAAGTCTTTCATTGTGATGCAATTATGGGACAAATGTTATATCAATTTCAAAGAAATCAACGAGATTACTTTTCAAACGACACATTTAGAGGTCGTTCTCTTGTATCTTGTGCTATTGTATTATGAAGTAATGCTCCCTGACATATTTCCGCTGCGACACATTTTTGGAGGTGTTACAGATTGGTATCAGAGCCAAGGTTATAGAGAACTAGGTTGCATATTTTACCCTAGACTATAACCGTTTTCACAAACATTGCATCACATCAAACATTTTCAAAGTGCATACACGTTACTTGCTTATGTGCTTACATTACGTGCTGCATTAAGTGCTTATGTGACATACATATATGTAATATATATGCTTACATCTTTTGCGTATATCGCACGTTTATTTATATAAGAGTTATTTATATAAATACCAGAGCATTTCTTAAGACATTGTGAGTTGCACAATGGTCTCAATTATACCTCAGACATTGTGAGTTATACAATGGTCTCATCTTACTTCTTAGACATTGTGAGTTGCACAATGGTCTCATTTCGTTCTCAGACATTGTAAGTTAAACAATGGTCTCTAAGGATATTATTTTTCTTCATAGCTTTATACTATATTGTATTACACGGAGACCGTCATAATTTTGTTTACATGGAATTATGTATGAATCTAAGTATTACAAGTCTTGTATGGGCGGGACTTGTAATATGAAGATTGATATGATAATTGCTATGTTAACAAAGCCCGTCACAGTTCTGTTTACATGGGATTATGTATGAATCTAAGTATTGCAAGTCTTGTATGGGCGGGACTTGTAATAGGAAGATTGATATGATAATCGCTATACTGATTCGTTCATAGAGATCTTTACCTTATTTACTCTAACCGAGTACTCATTAACTGTCTTAAACTCTATGTCGATCTTCCCTGATTGTTTTACTCCCCGTCTCCGAAGACGAGTTTTAAATACTCGTTCCATACTCATTAGAGCATCGGCATCGTTATGTCATTCACCACCTTGAAAACTTTGTGTGTACGCGTGTTATATCAGAAATTATTAAGTAGGATGATTTATAATCTGTTTATTTGAAAGGATTGGGACGCCTCTTCAGTTAAATAAATAAATTATAAATCACCGAACAATAAGTTTATCATTTTTGTAATGACCAATTTGCAAAGGTCATGGCAAAGTATGGAGTGATCCATCGTCTTTCGACTCCTTACCACCCACAAACGAGTGGTCAAGTTGAGGTTTCAAATAGGGGAATTAAAAGGATTTTAGAAAGAACCATAGGTGAGAATAGAGCTTCTTGGAGTGATAAGCTTGACGATGCTCTATGGGCTTTCCGAACCGCCTACAAAACACCTACCGGATGTACTCCTTATAGGTTGGTTTACGGAAAAGCTTGCCATCTCCCTATTGAGTTGGAACATAAAGCTTTTTGGGCCCTTAAGCAAACTAATTTAGACCTTAATCTTGCGGGTAAAAATAGAAAGTCACAAATCAATGAGCTTAACGAATTAAGGGATGAAGCTTATGAGAATTCTTTGCTTTATAAGGAGAAAACAAAAAGGTTACATGATTCAAAGATTAAAAACCGAGTTTTTAATGTTGGGGATCAAGTGCTCCTTTTTAACTCAAGACTAAAGATTTTCTCGGGGAAGCTTAAATCCCGATGGTCGGGACCATTTACGATTGCTAATGTTTACCCATATGGAACAATTGAACTTTCTCAAAAGGATGGTCCAAATTTTAAAGTCAATGGTCATAGGGTGAAACATTATTTTAGAGGGAATGTACCAAAAGAGATTACCCCAAATTTTAAAACCGACCCACCATGATTGCCTAGTTTGGGGAAATAAGTCAAGCTAGGGGACTCTATAATAAACAAGCGCTTTGTAGGAGGCACCCCATGCTTATCTTTTCTATTTTCTTTGCTACCCCAAGGACAAACCATATTCGGGGTCGAGTATAGCTTGTACTCGGTTAACAAAAACTAAGCCGTTTTAAGTCATTTTTGAGCTAACAATGCAAATGATGAGAGGAGACTTGTTCTTTTCTATTTCTTGTTGGTTTGTGTGTATTTGTCTAGGTTTTTCCTGGATTTTGGAAGACACTCTCTTGTCATGGTTCAATTGTGGAAGGACAACTCAATTCCTACAATTTCCAATGATGGTTTCCAATTTTCTCTTCATAACTTGGGAAATCCCATTTCTTTATCTTTATCGAACTAACATCTATTCTTTTGGCATAATTAATAAATGGCCTTAGAATATTTTTTTGATTCCCCTAGTTTTTAAACATTGAGGACAATGTTTGGTTTTAGTTTGGGGAAGGATATCTTCGATGTTGATTTGCATTTCACGCAACCTTGTTTGAATCTTTTTGAACTTCCTTTTTGTAAAAAAGTATATAAAAGTGTGAAAAAAGTGAAAAATTTTAAAATTTTTTTGTTTACAATAGAAGCTTAGTTTGGGGAAAAACACCACTTTTTGGTAGTCCGTTGGTGAGAAATAAAAGTTAATTTTGACTTGACCGGGTAAATTAATACCCTAGCTAGTTCTTTAACCTACTTTTTAGGGCCAAGCTTTCACAAGTCCTATTGCTTTGGATTTTAAATGTGAAGAACGAGATATGATAGAGTTAAATATAAGTGTATTTGCTTAAGCAAGGTTTATTTGGAAAACCTAAAGCTTATATGAATAATTTGTGTCTTTTTACTCCCACAAGTTTCTAACACACTTAACCATACGTGCTCTTTTTAATTGAATTAAGTCAACCAATGTCTTTAGAAAAAGCCTTACATCTTGGAAAATAATTATTATGTAAGTAAGATTTTTGGTTTCAAATTTATGATTTGGTTTTCTAAAGTGTAATTTTCTCCATTCACCAAAAATATAAATATAAAAAGAATGCCAATGAAGCATTTCTAATGCGAAAGCATTATTTTTCATGCCAATGAAGCATTCACAAAAATAGAATAAAAAGCTATATGTAGTCTTGATCGTCGGCGTATCCATGTTGAGAGAAAGACTCGGATGGGGTCGCAACTAAGGATCAATGTCTATATACGTAGGATCAAGGTCGTAGGCTTTCACTACTAGGGAGCGCGGCCTAGGTGGTGATAGCAACTAAGGGACTTTGGATTCTAGGCTTTGTAGGAATAAGGTGTTGTCGCGATAACCCACAAACGTTAGTAGCGGAGTGGGGGTTCGAACTAAGAACACTCAGTATTGTTGATCGCGATATCCTATTTGGGAGAAATTCCTAAGTGGGGTTCGAACTAAGAACAAGACATTCCATTTAAAAAAATAATTTAAAGTAAATTGCAAATATGGAAAAATAAAAGAATGGTTAAAATTTCATTTTCTTAAATCAAGTTATATTTTTAGGATTCAAAAATTCTTTTAGCTTTGAGTTGAGATTCCAACTATGAAGATAAATTGATCTATGGTTTGGTTAAAAAGAGCACACACACATCTTAATCATTAATTTATTCCTTGGGGGTAAGAAGTTCACAAGTTATAAGTATAAGAGCTTAGTCATTTGTGCTTATATTGACAATGATCTTGTTTAATAGCTTTGTCTAGACTAGTGAAAAGTCAAGGATGACGAATTATCCTTTTTTGTGCTCTATTAATCGGGAGTAGCCTATTTTAATGAGCCTAAAAGTTGCAAAAAAATTGCAATGATTGCCATAAACGTGTTTCCCACAAGACTTAATGTTAAAAAGCTTGAGATGTTTTGCAAAAAGGTTGTTCTTAAAATGGTGAGAACGAGGGCATTTTGGAAACTTATAAGTCTTACTTTTCTTTTGAAAAATGTATTAAAGTTTAAAGACTTATTTGTTTACAAAGTGTACAATTCATAACATTGCGTGAGGACACGGCAATCCTTTAGTTTGGGGAATTTTGATAAGTGTTAAATTATATATGTTAAATGCCCGGGATTTTGCCAATTAAAAGCCAAAAACATGCCAAAAGAATAGAAAATGTGTGCTTTTGTGTCTAAATGTGCAGGAATGGAAAGTAAAGATAAAAGGAAGCAAAAACAAGCAAAAACCGACAAGAAACGGAAAAGACAAGACCAAGAGTGAAGCCGAAAAGAAATTAATCAGAGCCGGATCAGCCCGACACAAAGAAAAAGTCAAAGGCCAAGGAAAAGTCAAATAAGAAGTCATATGTGGAAAATCAAAGTCAAAACTTGGAAGGAAATGACTTTTGTACACTTGAAAAGTGATGGGAAATGACCAAAATACCCTTGGGCCCATTTTTCTTATACCCAGATTCATTATTAAACAAAGAAAACCCATAAGCCCAAAAATAGGCCCATTACCCAAGCCTAATTCATTTTTAAGAAAACCACAAGGGCCAGAAGTGTCAATTTTGAAACTTATTTTACACTAACCTTTGCCAAACAAACCACAGGGACTACTTTTGTAATACACCCAAACCTATTCTTAGTTTAAACCTTACCCCGCCCTCTTCCAACTGTCATAACGAATTTTCCCGCCAAAATTCACTCCAACCCAATCCCGTGTTTCCACCCTTCTCTAGTCACTCAAACTCAACCCTCACCTCACCCTTACACCATCAGTCACATCTCACCTCACTCAACCTAGTATTAAAGCCACGTGGGCATTTTGGAGCACTCTCATTGGTCGAATCAAGTCTTCAAGTTCAAACTAGCACACCAAATCCAAAAATTTACACTAAAATCAAGCCAAAAGAAACACAGAAGTGTCAGAAACGGATTGCCACGCTGGCAATCCGTGTGAGATGAAGAAATGATTAAACGACTACAATTGAAGATTTACAGATCAATGGATGGGATTAATTGGAAGATTCCAGAAGCTCTCCTTCTCTTCATCCGCAATTCAACTATAAATAGGAGTTTAGAGTTCATAATCTAGAGTTATTTTTCAGTTTTTCAGTTTTCTTAGTGTAATTTTACTTTTAAGCTTTTCATTATTGTTCACGTATTGTACATTTAAGTTTTTTAAAGCTTTCTACTCTTGTACCTTCAATCTTTCCTATTGTACTTTACTCATTTTAATCAATAAACTTCAATTGTTTTAGTTCATTTTGTTAAATTTCAATTTTAAGCTATTTTTGCATCATAAGCTCTCAATAAGCTCATTTTAGCTTATTCTGTTTTTCTAGCTCATTTTACATTCAAACTTTGTTAAAAATCATTTTAATACTTAGTGCAGTCAATTTGCAAGCAATAATGATCACTTGAATTCACTTTGTTCAAGTTTTGGCAGAATTGGAGTAATAAGCTCTTCACAAGCTTATTAAGCTTTTTGATCTGGTTTAAAGGTGTGGCACCATTAGGATTGCTTAATAAGGCTGCCTAATCAGACAAGGCAGCCTATTGTCCTGAGACTCCAATTTTCAGGTTTTGATCTCCATTTCACTCTTTAGCTTAAATCAGCTTAAATCAATTGCTTATAGCTTTTCATAGTTGTCCATTTGTGTTTGTTCATGTTCATTTAGGCTTACTTTTCATCTGTTTTTAGTTTTCATTAGATAAATCTAGTTTAATCTTCTATTAGCTTAAATTCTGTCATAAGTAGTGGTATAAGCTAGGAGAAGAAGTACTATTTTCTTCTACATAAGCTAGGAATTTTAGTGTTTTAATAGTTTTATTAGGTTAAAATTAGTAAGTGTAGATATAAGGTTTTAGCAGTTTTAGTTTTAAAATTGATTTTAAGAGCTCAATTAGTTTAGACAATTCAGTAAAGGTGTGTTTGGCTTAAGATGTATTTGACCTCATAAGTCAATTTGATTAAGTCCAATTGCACTCTTCAGCCGTGTTTAGATATAAGGACAACTTAGGAAAAGGTTTTAGAAATTAGTTTGAGATTTTAAAGTTTTCAAAGCTCAAATTCAACTGTCCTGCACCAGGGCAGTTTTATAAGAAAAAGTGTGTTTGTGATTTAATGTTTCTAGGTGATTTAGGATTTAAAAGTTGTTTTTACTACATTTACCAAAGATAATTAGGTGAATTGAGTATAAACCAAAGTTTCTTTTAATCTGCAAAGTCTAAACTAGAGCCTTTTACCAATTGCATCAGCAGTGGTAAAAATACCACTGCTGTCATCACTGTTACTTTCAAGTTCAAATTTAGGTGAGTTAGAGATAGAATTAGAAGTCTATTTGAAGTTTAAAGGTAGTTTACATATAGGTTTACATAATTCAGCACTTAGATTTCATTTCCAAAACCTTTAACTATAGTACAAAGTAGATAGAAGTTTACAAAAATCTGAAATTAGAAAGTAAATCAGTTAGAAAAATTTTAGTTTTAAAATTTGAATTTCTAGCTTAATGAATTAGGTTTTAGTGTTTAGAAAGATAGATTAAGAATAGTTGAGCAAGTGTGCAAAAGAAATAGCTCTGTCTTAGCTTTTTGAGCTATTTAGCTTATAGAAATTCTAAGGCTATAAGTGCTTATTTCTGAGTTTGCAAATTTCAAGTCTAATTTCAAGTTAGTAAGTGATTAGCCAGCTTGATTTTCTTTACAAACCTAGCTAGTACACATTATAAGGTTTGTCAATCAGTTTTTACTTTTCATTTTGGCTCAATAATAAGCATTTTAGAAGCAAATAAGCAAAAGTAAGACTTAGGGCCTAGTTACTGTAGCAGCTTATAAGAAGCTGATTTTCTAGCTTATTTAGTGGACTAGCGTAGAAGTAGCTTTTATTAAATTTGTTTAGTATAAGCTTCTTAATAAGTTTCATCTTTTATGTTTTTGCTTATTGTCACTTTTTAGATAAGCTTCTATAAGCTCAAGTCGTAGGGTTTGTTTGGTTCTTTTTCAAAAGACAAGGGATGTTTGTCTTAACTAAAGTGTAAAATTTGAAAAGATACCCCGCCTACCCTTTACTTTCCTACTTTACATTTCCTATCCTGTTCTTTTTACTTTTAAAAACAGTTTAATATTTTTAGCTTTAGTTTAAAAAATAATTAGGGTTTAGGATTTAATTGATCAAATTAAGGTTTAATTGTTAGATAAAAATTGGGGCTTTTCATTTCAATAAATTTCTGCACCTTTTTACTAGTTAGAAATCATTTTTCTTTATTTTTCCAGTTTAGTTTGCTATTTTCTAGAAATTAAAGTTGGTTTTAATAATTTTCATTTTCTTTAATAATTCATAGTAAATAGAAAATTTGTTAAAAAAATCTGTTTCTTTTTGCAATAATTTTCTTTTCTTTTCTAGTATTTTTGAAAAATAAAAAAATATTTTTAGTTTTGATTTTTAGAAAAAGTTAATTTTTGTTAATTCATTTTTCTTTTAAAAATTCATAAAAAATACAAAAATAGCTCAAAAATTTTAATTCTTTTTCTGAAAATTTTCTTTTAAAATTTCTGATTTTTAGATATAAAATTTGTTAGTGTAAGTGCTTTAGATTTTAAATTCTAGTTTTAGCTCGCGTTTTTAATTCACGTTTGTTCAATTTTCGTATTAGTTAGTCGTTTTTAATTCTTTTGATTGTTTTTCTAGAATAATTGTGCATTTAAATTCGTAGTGTAATTCAAAATTCAAAATCCTTTTACCATTCTTAACTCGATTCCGAATTATTCCTTGATTTCAAATTCACGTTTTCTTCGAGGATTTACGACCCGGGTATTAATTGAAAATCTTGTGGATAACAAGGTTGATATTATTACTTCCGATATCTTTGGTTTGTACTTACTATAGATATATACTATACCCCAACACCAATTTTCTTCTTCCTCAGCCATATAGCTCCAATCCCATCCACTTCTATCAAAGGCCATTAATGCCTTAGTAGCAGGTTCTTCAACCTTAGGGTCCTTTTTGTAACTTTCTCTTCTACCTTTGTCTTGACTCCTTGGTGCTCTGCATTGCCTAGCAAAATGCCCCATTTTATGGCAGTTAAAGCATTCCACTTTAGACTTTTCAAAACCAGCCACCTTTGGTCCTTGAATGTTAATTTTCTTACCAGTTCTTCTCCAAAATCTATATGCCCTCATGGTTAGAAGAGCCATGTTAAACTTGATTTCCAATTCTTCCAAATCATCAACATCAACCTAAGTCATGTCTTCATATCTAACTTGAGAACCATTTGGTTGAGAAGCTATATATGCACAGACTGTATCATGACTAAAGCTAGCAGGGGTAACTTCAGAATTGGCAGTGGTAACTTGACTACTAGCAGCTTGACTACTAGCAGTGGAAACATCACCTTTTCCACTGTTAGTACTTGGAGATGAAATGAAGGCCATATTCTGAGAACTTGAACCTGTTTTCTTTTGCACTTCTAGTTCATAAACTTTGAGATGATTATATAGGTCATCTAGACTCATTTCATCTAGATCATTCTTGTTCCTCCAAACAATTGTGTGCATTACCCATTCAGGTGCAAGGCTTGTTAAAAACTTTTGGTTTATATCATCCTGCTCTACTATTACATCCATAAACTCAAGTTGGCTAACAATAGCCTACAATCTATTAAAGGTTTGCTCTAGAGTTTCAGAACCTTCAGCTTTGAAGTTTCTATACTATTGTTTCAGCAGGTTCTTCTTTGTCTTCTTGGTGGCATCATTTCCACCAAAAATCTTCAAAATAGCTTCCCATAATTCTTTAGCTGTTTCATACTTGCTAAACCTCAACTGATGTTCATCAGGGAGGGCCAGCAACAGAGTAGTTCTAGCTTTTACATCATTCTTCCTCTTCTACATATCTTTTGCAGTTATAGATAAGGTTCTTCCATTTTTCTTTGATGCAGAAGCTTCTCCTGAAGCACTTTTCTTCTTAGCAACTTCTTCCTTGTATGAATCACCAAACTCTATGACCTCTTATAGAGCATAGTGTTCATTCTGTAAGTATTGTTGAATCCTGAATTTCTATTGTTTAAATTTTGTAGTATCAAGGATTGGAAGTTTAGTGGAGACAAGAACTGAGTGATTGTATGGATCCATTTTTGGAGATTTGTTTGGTGTGATTAATCTTATTAGATCAAAGTTTCTCAACAAGATCTGATACCACTTATTGAGTCCCTAGGCTTTGGATCTATTACCTTAGGTTATAAGGTTATTGCTATCTTGGATAAACACAAGATAAACAATATGAGAAACTTTGTTGAAATGTTTCACCAAAGGCTATGCGGAATCTAACCTTTAGTGTTTAAGAAGAATAACAATAACAATGAAATGAAATAGTAGATTATCAAAAAGCTTTAATATTATTGCATGAATAATACGAGTACTCTAATAGTACTAGGGTTACAAAGACCTTAAAGCTATGAAAGATATGTGTGTAAGTTATCTGATACTACTAAACCTAAGGACTCCTTTTATAACCCAAGGAGTCCTGTACATCATAACTACCAGTATCTTCTAAGTATATAGGATATACAAAAAATACTTTCCTAATATATCTCTATGCATCTTTGACATCTTCATTGATCCTTGTCTTCTTCCAGCAGTGGCAAGTCTTCAAGCAGTAGGAACTAGCAGTAGCAGGGATACACTAACAGTGGAAATTCCTTCTAGCAGTGGGAACCATAAGACTAGCAGTGGGAATGCCTTAGTGCATTTTATTCCCAATAGCTCTTCCTATCTTTCCAGCACCCTTTGAATGAAGATGTAATCCCTTTCTCTATCAGTACAACATGCGGCTCTCTTAAATCGAGTACCATATTAAAGAAGCCTTACAATTCAAAAGAAATAGTTATGTAATGGATTTAAACACGGGTATATAATGGCAGCACTAAAGTGCAGGCATCGTTGCATAATTATTTACATATGCTTTTTTTACTACTATTTTATAGATTTTGTTACTTATAGCTTTATGACAGATTCTGCTATTCAAAAGTAAAGCTCAACCTTGATTTTAGGCCACAAGGTTGTTTTCTCACTTGCCTGTATATATTCCCAAGAATCATAATAGAAACAAAATTTCCGTTCGATCTCGTTACTAATTAAGTTGGTGAAATTGGGGGCCATTTAGGCCTATAGGTTTAACGGTCTCCTGATCTATAATATCAAACTTGATCGGCAACGGTTTTCTATGATTTTTTGCAAATTTATTTTTTAACGTAAGGTCTCGATCCTTTTTGCAGGTCTTTTCGTCTACAAAATAAAATTTAAAAGAGCAAATAAGCGATACAAGTAAATGTATTCAAGTAAATAAAGTATAATTATAAGTAATGAAATTGAAGCTCAATATTTTATAATAACTTATTCTTGCATCCAGAGGGAGGCTGCCAAGGAACGTCTTCGTTCGGTAGACCATGAAAAGTTAAATGGATGAGTCGATATGATATCGTTATACATGAGACGTTAAATGGATGAGTCGAGATGGTATCATTATACAAGAGATGTTAAATGGATGAGTCAATATGGTATCGTTATATATGAGAAGGTAAACGGACGAGTCAAGATGGTATCATTATACATGAGATGTTAAATAGATGAGTCGAGATGGTATCATTATACATGAGATGTTAAACGGATAAGTCAAGATGGTATTGTTATACATGAGATGTTAAACGAACGAGTGTATATGATATAATTATACATGAGACGCCAAACGAATAAGTCAATATGATATCGTTATACATGAGACGCTAAACGGATGAGTCGATATGATATCGTTATACATTAGATGTTAAACGAACACTAGAACCTGGTTAACCCTTATTCTTACAAAATTGGCGCTAAAATTTCCCGCAAAAAGCTTTCATTTTTACCATAAAAGCACATTTTTTCTTCATAACCACCAACAAATCACAGACTCTTATCATCACAACTTAACCACTAACACACACATACATACACATACTTTTGTTATGAAGATGGTGCCACATGAAGCTTTTGCGTGTCCTTATGAAAAAGGAAATGTGGTTTTATGAGAATCGCATCAACCTCACACCCATGGTAAACTATACTATGCATGTCCTTTATCAAAGGTGAATAATTACATGTTTTTTATTTTTGTAATATATGATAATTTGGTTAGTTGTTAAAAATTGTTTTCTTTACTCCTTAACAGCCTCAGAAAAACAATTTTTGATGTAAATTTTTTTAGAGAAAGAGGAACGAGTCCGTTTAGTGGCCGGTTCTCATGGAGCTTCAACAACTCCAAGTTATTCTCCAAGAACTTCAACACCTCCAAGTTATTCTCTGGGTCCTTCTAGAAATGCAGAGTGCTCAAACTGGAAGTTATTGATTGGAAAGATAAAGGTACTCGAGGCAACATTAGAAATGTATATGCATCCCGAAAACTACACACTTGATTCAAATGCACTACTTCATGAGCTTTATAATGACATGAGAAAATTTTGTTTGGAGTAGTATGCTATTTAGCCAAAGCAATTTCGCATTTGGAATGTAATTAGTATGCTTTAGTGTTAAAACTTTTATTGATTTGTTATGTCATTCGTATGCATTAATGTTTGAAGATTTATCAATTTATAATGTAATTTGTATGCTTTACTTCTTTGTTTTTTTAACACCGTGCAACAACATTAGACAAATTTAGTGTTAGTTCGACTTTTTCTTGTAGTGTCAAACCATATCAATTTTTAATGTTAGTTAACTTATAAAACCAATCGTAACAATATTTAGTGTTCGTTAACTTATAAAACCAACCGTAACAATTTTTAAATCACTTATAGTAAATTTATATTAGTTATAATTTATAGAAATTGTGATAAAAAATAGTTTTTTTCATCAAAACTCTAACGACCACAACTTAACTTATAACGACCACATGTGGTCTCTAAAACGTTTGGCGCTAAAACTTCCCGCCATTGGAGAGTATAGATTTTCCCACTACTTTTTTATGTGTGGTCGTCTAACTTGTAACGACCACATGTGGTCATTAGAAGTTCGGGTCAAAAGTGTTAATCTCTATTGACTATTTTGCCAGTGGTCGTCTAGTTTTTAGCGACCACATGTGGTCATTATAGATTATGGTCAAAGTTTGAATTTTTGCTAGTTTTTATTGGTCGTCTATTAAACCTCTAGTGGCCACATGTAGTCGTTAGAAGTTGAACTGTGGTCGTTAAAAGTTTTGGTCAAAAGACGGGCTATGAAAGTGAAGTTTTTTGTCGTTTAGTGAACCTGTAACGACCACTTTTGTGTAGAGAATTTGGTCACCATAACCTATTTTTGAGCTTTACATGTATTCCTTGATTATCTGTTCGTGGCTATTTGTGGGATGGTACGATTATTGTTAATTAGTTAAGTAACTTCTTGAAGTTTGAGGGTTTCGATTCGTATTAGCTTTCTTTTGTCACCTTGCTCGCTCTAGCTAATTACATATGCTTTAATTTGATTGCGACCACAATTAAGGTTTACTAATTTTGTGATTAATTTTGATGCTGGTTTGATTACCCTACAACACATTAGTTGGTTAGGATAATTATTCTTGTGATTGTGTTATATTGCTTTGAAACCTAATTTAGGGTTTTGATTTGTTTTATTGGTTCACTATTGTTCTACTAGTACATTTTAATGTTTTTTAGGCTGATTGAATGTAAGTGTACAAAAAGGTTTTATTAGAATAGAGCGAGGGTTTTTAAGTCATAAGGGTAGTAGGATTAGGAGGGGTGTGAAGGAGAAGCAAGTCTTGATGGTGGAGTCGAGGTTAGTAAGCATGTTAACATGGTGTTGGGTAGTAATTCTGCTACTCCCAATGTTGTGAATGTAGGTTTGGAAGCAGTTCTTACCGTATCTAAGGCACATGGAATTCATTCTACTGCTAGTGTGAATGAGGAGAACATAAATGATGCTGGTACTATCAATAATGTTGCAAACAATGGTACTACGGTAGGACCTAATGCGGCCAGTAATACTCCTAGTATGTCTACTTAGTATGCTAATGCTAATGGTAAATCGAGTAGAAAGGCTTTGCATTTTCGCACTTTATTTACACCAGCGGGAAATGAGGTTGATGTGGTTGTTTCGGTGGAGTCTATTATAGTTACTAGTAAACGGTTTGCTAATACGTAATATGGTTTCTTTTAGGGAAAGCGGGTGGCTTACCTCGTTGTTGCTAATTATGTTAGGAACACTTAGGGTAATATGGACCGGTTAAATCAATGCTTAAATCGTCAACCAGGATATTCTCTTTCTAGTTAAGCTCTATGGATGCTTTGGATGCAATGACTGAAAATGGTCCATGGTTTATTCGCAATAACCCGCTAATACTAAAAAAGTAGAATCCGGATGTGAACTTATTGACAGAAGATGTGGGTAATGTTTCGGTTTGGGTTAAACTTCATGGTGTCCCTATGACTGCATTTATTGAGGATGGCTTGAGCTCCATTTCTACTAAGCTTGGTACTCCTTTAAAGCTTGACTATTATACATATGACATGTGCATACAATCTTGGGGTAGGTCAAGCTATGCTAGAGTTTTGATTGAGGTTCGAGCTGATGTGGAGTTGAAAGATAATATTGTGATGGATACGCCTAAACTTTTTGGGGAGGGGTTCTATACGTGTAATATTCGTATTAAATATGAATAGAAACCTCCCAGGTATGCGTGTTAAAAGGTTTTTGGTCATGTTCAAGAAGAGTGTCCCAAGACTATAAACGTGGGTGTGGCAAAAAACTTGAAGAAGCCTAATCAAGCTCCTAAAGGTGTTCCAGTTGGTCCGAAGGTGACAAGTTAATAGAGCTGTTTCTAAAAATCCTAATTCCAACAGTAACGGAAATAAGAAGTAAAATATGGAGCCTATTAAAGAGGTTAGTAATTGAAACCCATTTGATGTGCTAAATTCGGTTGAAAATGATATAAATTTGGGTACCAATGCAAACTTGGCTAGTAAAAAGGCCAATCTTATTGGATCCTTGTTTTGGAATGTGGAAGCTAGTAGTACTAGTACTACTCGTATTGTTGCTAAAATTGATAAGTAGAAAAACTTATTATTGATGGGAAAGTTTCTCTTGTTGACGATGAGGGTAAACCTCTGAAAAAGGTTGATTACCCGGATGATCATGATAGTGAGGATGAAGTTGAATCAATTGATAATGAACTGACACGTTTTATGGCTTCAAAAAGGGTTGGTTTTGATACTAATAGTTGGCTGAAACAATGGAGGGATACTTATGAGAATGCTGATTACGACTATGACCGATGCGATGATGATATGTATGAAGGCAAGGAAATTCCTTACAGATTCAATCTATATGTGATAGTTTGGATATCACAGTACGAGGTCGCAAGAAAAAATAGTTTACTCAAAATTATTGTTTCATTTGTAGTCTAGTCACTTTGTGTACCATCATTTAAGGAAGTAGTTTGCCTATGTAACAGGCGAAGATGTGGGATTCACCCTCATCCATTGTACTTAACTGTTTTTTGGCGTAATAAAATTTATCGAGGAAACCCTTTACCCAAAAAAATGTTTTTGACTGATTGATGGCGCGGCTTAGATACGTAATTAGGGTAATGATATCCTTCCACCAAGTATTTCTAATTCATCATCCTAACAACAAAACATTCAGATAATTGTGGCATATAACTTGTGGATCATCCTTCACCTTTTACAGTAACTATGATGTTTTAAAGATGGACTAAAGCCTAAATTAACTGAC
>BQNB010116543.1:1126-21344 GCA_026074375.1 Tanacetum coccineum
AAACTATTACGTTGTCACTTTATAAATTTTTGGGTTGTCAACTCGTAAACTATTTGATACCATATTATGAACCCCCTTACTGTTATGTTATAAACCGTCAAGTGACTTTCTCATAAACTATTTTGATATCACCTCTTGAGCTATTTTACGCTATTTTACAAAATGTCTATATAAACTATCTTGTCTTTGTTTTTATGAACTGTTTTGCTATCTTATAAACCATATTGTGTATACCATGTAACTTTGAGAAATATAACACTAGTTTTGACGAAATGAACATTGCATCGTTAATCCTTAATTATACATAGCTTGATCACCTATGTATAATTCAGAAAGGACCATGCTATGATGGGAGTAGTCACCATAAATTTTTTGTCAATTTACCCATACTTTTCATCTCTATTTTTCTTTCCTTTCTCTACATTGTCAACGAGATTATATTGTACTCGTGTTTTATTTATATTTTGCGTGTGTATTCATGAGTCATGCTGGTCATGTGTACTCGTGTTTATAAGCTCCAAAACTAAGTAGATAATTCTCAAACTTATCATATAGAGACACCACACCCTTAGCCGAGAGATCGAATCACGCCCTTGTAGTCACGATAAATATGAATTGTAAGAACTTATACTTAAAGGTTGGGTATTCATATTAAAGTATGGAGTCGAACCGACTATATCTTTTAAATTGTGTATGTGATAACCAGGAGAACTAGGAGATTTCCTTTAATATATTTACCTTTTCATGATTATAGAAACACGTAACTTATGAAGGATTGCTCGTACCTACATAACATTCATATGAACTGAAGTTAAAGACAGTGGACACAATTATTGCAAGAACATGGACCCTAGTTGATAGTAAGCCTCACCTCCGCTAAGATTATGCCCATATAGCAGACCTCGACCATCACTGAAGACACAAGGTACTCTATTGAGTTAGACCAATGGAAAGATTAAAGAAGTTGATACCAACTTCTGAGGTTGTAAACATAAATATTCTGAATCATCTATTTCAAAATAGACTTACTGCCCGTATAACTTAGAAGTTCGCCGTATCATCATTACGATTTGGTTTAGACAAAGTACCACACAATGAGAAATGTGATTAAAGAATCGTTCGTAATCCCTTAGTTACGAAACCAAGTAACTAATACTAATCAATAAGCTAAATGGATAATGCACCGTATAGTTGCTATTATGCATAGTTTTGATAGGATTGGTATGTTAGAATGCATAATAAACATGAGACATCGATGCATGTAATGTGTTGAAGAAAGATAGTTGACGTGTGTTATCTTGGCGTGTATGTCGTATACTCAAAAGGATTAGTAAGACCGAGTTCCTCACCCTGGGGAGCTCTGATATTGTTCGTCAAAAAGAAGGATGGATCCTTCAGGATGTACATCGACAGCCGAGAATTGAACAAGCTAACCGTGAAGAAACGTTACCGTTACCTAGTATAGATGACACTTGTTTAGATCACTAGAGAACTAAACGTTACTCCGAAAATCAACCTAAGTACTAGTGACCACTAATTGGAGTTTGAGAAAAGGATTATTACTAAGACTGCATTAGACCCGTTATGAACATTTCCAGTTTAAGTCATGCAATTTGATAGAACAACAACCTAGAGCATTCATGGATCCATGATCGTGTACAAACCATACTTGGATAAGTTCATCGATGATATCTCTATTTGCTCAAGCAAAAATGAGGAGCACGAGGAACACCTTAGGCATACCTTGGAAACGTTTAAGAATAAGAAATTATACGCCAAATTCTCTAAGTGTGAATTCTGGCCCCCGGAAGTGCAATTTCTTGACCACGTTGTTGATAGTTAATACATTCACGGAGGTTCCGCCAAGATTGAGTCAATCAAGGATTAGGCAACGCCTACAAACCCCAACCTAGACACGAAAATTCTTAGGTCCTGCCGGTTACTACCGACAATTTATCGAAGGTTTCTCTAGGATATAGAAACCTCTAACCAAACTGACTTAGGGAAAATGTGAAATACCAATGGGTAGAGAAATAAGAAGAAGCCTTTCAACTAGTAACGTAGAAACTTGTAGTACACCGACTTTTAGTATTTCCCAACGGATTAGGAAACTTCGTGGTTTACTATAACGCCTCGCATAATGGATTAAGCGTTATAATGATGCACAATGTAAGTGTACTTAGCTTACAAACCCCTCGAGCAACTGTAAGTTCCGTGAAAGAAATAACCCAACACCCGACCTAGAAATAGGAGAAATAGTGTTTAGTTTCAAGATTTGGGAACGCTACCTGTATGGCATAAAGCTTACCATGTTTACAACCCATAAGAGCTTCACGTTAACACTCTAGATCAAAGGTGAAATGAACAGTGACCACGAAATTGATAAAAATTACCCAGTAATTTCAATGGAGAGACTCGATACCGCCCTGGAAAAGCAAACGTAGTAGCAGAACGGAGCAAGCTAAGCCTCTCAGGGTGAGAGCCTTAGTGATGACTATTAATTCAAACCTACCGCCACAGATTCACAAAACACAAGTAGAATCTCTCAAGACAGAGAACGTTAAGGAGTGTTAAACCTTTATGTGTATGAGATTAAGGAATTAAGGACTGGTCTTGATAGAACTCCCTGCACTAGGAGCAGGAGTTGGTTACCATGCTCTAGAGATTTAAGAGAATTAATCAGGAATAAGCCACGCAAATCTGACTCTTTCATCCACCAAGGATTGGATAAGATATATCATAACCTTAAGCAGTGGTACCGATGGTCCAACATGGAAACAGGCATCACCACCAATGTCAGCAAGTGCTCGACGTGTTTAAAGATGAAGGACGATTATCAGAAGCCATCTGGTTTACTGGTACAACCAGAAACAGCCCATTAGGAATGGGAAAAATAATCCAATGATTTCATCATAATCAAGCCAAAGACAGACAAGCTATTACTACACGATTTGAGGTAATCATGATCATCAAAAAGTATGCTGACTGGAGACGCAACCCAAAAGAAATTTAAGTCGGAGGTATCTCCGTAGAAAGGAGTGATATTTTTAGTAAACGGGAAATTTGAACTCTCATTATATTTGACCTTTTAAGATCATTGCTAAAGTAGGAACCGTTGCCTATCGTCTTGAACTCCCAAAGAAATTAAGCAGAGTTCATAGTACGTTTCACGTCTCAAATTTGAAGAAATGCTTAGCTGATGAACCTCTTGCTATACCACTGGATGAATCCAAGTTGACGACCACAATAACCCTTCATCGAAGACCTGTCGATATCATGACTGTGAGGTCAAGCATCTTAAGCAGAGTCGTACTTCTGATTATAACAGTACACTGAAACTCTAAGGGTCCCGAGTTCACCTGGAACGTAAAGACCAAATGCAAAAAAAATATACCCGCACCTTTTCACCAACTCTGCACCCGTGGCAGAGGTTGCGCCATAAGCTTTGAGGACAAAGCTCTTTTAACGGGGAAAGAATGTCACAACCCGTAAATTTCCGTTCAGTATCATAACCGTTTTTCGTCCAATAATTTGAATTTTTATAAGTTTCGTATAACTTTTACGCGTAACCGGGAAGTGTCCCGTTAATATCTGAAAATCGTCTCCGGGCGAACCATATTGTATTTCATCGTAGTCTTTCATCATTGGACCGTTTTTCGTTTTAATTATATTTAAATTCCATAATGAAATTTGTGAAGTCGTTAGTCATTTTTGTTGTTTACGTAATCGGTTAAGTATATTAATGCATGTATGCATGGAAACCTTGGTAATTAATTCACATGCATGCATGATATCCCTAGAATGTTGGAGGTCACTTTTTGTCCTCCTGCTTTGGTTTGTAACCGGAATATACACATACATATACACTTTGGATTCCAAAAATTTTATATGGGATTCAGATGCTTCCACCTTAGTACTGCAGTTATAGTTGATAGTACTGCCAGTAAATTGTTAGTACTACCAGTACAGTTAGTACTGTTAGTTATCTATTAGTACTGTTAGTATCAATCTTTAGTACTACTTAAGTGATATGCATGAGTTTATATTAGGAATAAATATTGCATGATCACATTGACGCGTATTTGTCAGCCGCATAGGGGTTTTTCCTTAGAGTATAAAAGTAACCCAACGGCAAAGTTAGATAAAGAAGCAAAACATAAGTGAAGCTATTCTGTAACCCGTCGCAAATATTTGCAATCAATGATATATTCAAATTTAAGATAACATTGTTACATCTTAGTAATACAAGTTGAGATTCTACCTACATGTGAGTAAATCATAATCATAGTTTCTCAAATCGTTAGTTTGAATCTATACAATTAACTAATCCTTAACAACAAAGAAGAACAATTCATTGGACTCACAAGTGGTATCAGAGCTATTGCAGTAACCTCTGTAATAATAATAACTCATCCAGAACTAAACTCTACCTAACATACTAATATTACTGGTGAAGAACCTGCCCTCACAAAAGGCACGGCAGTTAATCACCGTCAAATTGATATCTGCTAAAAAAACATTCCTATGCTCAAGAAAGGGGGAATATACCCTTTGAGCATGAGGATGGAGCAAGTACCCAACAAACACAGAATATTGATTGTGCAAGTAATCATGAATGGGGATGAACCGACAAACAACAAAAGATAAGAATGTTGTTGAAAACTAAAAGTAATCTCTAAAGACTGCTCAAGCACTATACAAAGGCAAAAAAGAAAGAAAAGCCTAAAACAATTATGCTTTTAGCTATTCCTGATAGTACAACTAGTTTCCATACAATCAAGGATTTAAAAGTACTTGTGGGCTAGCTATCAAGAGATATTTAGGTGCCCTGTTGAATTCTAAGAATATGCAGAAAAAGTCTTGAAGCAACAATTTGAAAACTTTTCTGTATCTGACACAGAAGGCCTAGACAAAGCATATGATAGGTTTCAAAAACTTATCAGCCAACTTAAAATTCATGGTGCAGCTGTTTCAAATGAAGATGCAAATCATAAATTCTAAGAGCTCTACCTTCATCATGGAACAACATAGCTTTGATTATGAGAAACAAAGAGGGTATAGATGAATTAGATATTGATGATCTATACAATAACCTGAAAGTGTTTGAAGCTAACATCAAAGGTTCCTCTGGATCATCTTCAAACTCACAGAATGTGGCCTTTCTTTCTGCAGAAGACACTAACAGTATTAAGAATTTTGAAAACGCCAATGGTGATTCTATTACACAGCCTATCATCTATCACGACAAGCCTCTTCATCATCATATACTTATTGATCTAATGTTCTCATTCTTTACTAATCAGTCAAGTGGTCCACAACTTGATGATGAAGACCTAGAGCAGCTTGATCATGATAATTTGGAAGAAATGGACATTAAATGGCAGGTGGCTATGCTTTCTATGAGGATTAAGTGTTTTTATAAGAAGACTGGAAGAAAGTTAATCTTCAATGGCAAAGAACCTGTAGGTTTTGATAAAGCTAAGGTTGAATGTTTTAACTATCATAGAAGAGGCCATTTTGCCAGGGAATGTAAAGCACCAAGAAATCAATGGAACAGGAATGGAGATGCAGGGTATAGGAGCAGGGACAACACCAGAAGAACTGTACCAGTAGAGACCTCTGATGCATTGGTTGTTCAGGACAATGCTTTGATTGTGCAAGATGGATTGGGATATGATTGGAGTTATATAGCTCAAGATGAACCAACTGAGTTTGCTCTCATGGCCTACACTTCAAACTCTTCAGGGTCTGACACAGAGGTAAAATCTTGTTCTAAAAACTATGTTAAAACATATGAAAAACTTCAAAAATAGTTTGATGAACAGAGACAAACTCTTAGTAAGGCTAATCTAGAAATTGTAGCTTATCAGTTAGGCCTAGAATCTGTAGAGGCACAGTTAGTTGTTCATCAGAAAAATGAAGTTGTCTATGAGGAAAAGATTGCAGTATTAGAGTTTGAAGTAAAAGATAAAGGTAATGCTGTCACTAGACTTACAAATCAGTTAGAACAAACTTTAAAAGAAAAAGAAGATTTAAAAGCTAATAGAACAGTTTGAAACATCTTCTAAAAACTAAATAAACTGATTAATAGTCAAATAAGTTCTAAAGATAAAACTGGTCTAGGATATGGAGATCAATTGAATGAAAATTCAAGTGATAGTTGATTGTTTAATAGTGTGTTTGATAGTCGTTCAAGTGATGGAGATGACAATCAAACAAATGATAGGTTCAAAAGGATAATGAATATCATACAGTTCCCCCTCCTCTTACTGGGAACTACATACCTCCACTAGCTAACCTATCTTTTGTATGATTGGATGATTTTGTTTATACGCCTACAACAAATAAGAACTAGGTGCTACGTGTCTCATTGAACAGTAACACTCCACCTAGCAATACTAGTGTTGAAATGCCTAAGTTTGAATCTGTTAGGCCTAGTGGAGTTATATTTTAGTCTGAGGATTCTCAAACAACAGTCAAACCTAGTTTTAAAAAGATTGAGTTTACTTAAGCTAGGAATGAAACTGTTAACTCTGATAAACAAGCTGTAAAACCTAGGATGGTCACTCAATCTCCTAAGGTAGATAGAAAATATTGGAATGGGAAGATGACTCAAAAACTGAGGTTAGGTTTTGGGTTTACTAAGAAAGCTTGTTTCGTTTGTGGAAGTCACAATTATCTAATAAAAGACTATGATTTTCATGAAAAGATAATGCCTAAAGATTTTGTTTTGAGAAAGGGTACTGGTCATAAGGAAGTTAGACCAATTTGGAACAACACTCAAAGAATAAATCATCAAAATAAATTGTTCCAACTGCCGACTTAACAAGGTCTGGGAAGAAACCAGTTAGTACTGCCAAGCAGTATGTTTAAAACTGCTACCCTAAAAATAGAGTGAATGTTTCAAAATCAAATATAAATACTTTTCCTAAGTCAAATTCACCTATTAGAAGGCCTTGTTATAAATCAACAGTACTTAATACCAGGGTTTCAAAAGAAAAAGTTAATACTGTTAGAGGAAATGGTGTTAATATTGCTGGGCAAATAGCAGTTAGTACTGTTAAGGGAAATGGGGTCACTGTTGTTAAGGCCTCAGCAGGTTGTGTTTGGAGACCTAAAAAGACTGATTTAAACAATGGCTCCAAATTTTGTAAGAAAATCAAAGAGAATAGAAGGAAATGAAATGTTTTTAATTATTTGATATAATAGGATGGATGAGGGGAGGCAACCACTCTCAAGGAAGCTACCGATTCCTTCAAGCAAGATAAGTCCATACAGAATGGTCATTTTATTGCGTGTGGCGATTCTCGGTCTCTTCTTTCATTATAGAATCCTTCACCCCGTTAATGATGCATATGGTTTGTGGCTCACATCAGTTATTTGTGAGATATGGTTTGCCGTTTCATGGATCTTAGATCAGTTTCCAAAATGGTTCCCCATTGAGCGTGAAACATACTTGGACCGATTATCATTAAGGTAATACACACAACTTCTTTTTCAGGGTCCATATCTTTTAAGTGTTTAGAGCGTGTTAAGAGTTTGTTACTTTTGTTTTTTTAGATATGAGAAATATGGGAAGGCCTCTGAGCTAGCTCCTATTGACGTCTATGTGAGTACAGTGGACCCATTAAAAGAACCTCCACTCATTACGGCAAACACGGTTTTGTCTATTTTGGCTGTGGATTATCCTGTGGACAAAGTTGCATGCTATGTCTCGGATGATGGTGCTGCCATGCTTACATTTGAAGCACTATCGGAAACATCTGAGTTTGCTAGAAAGTGGGTTCCGTTTTGCAAGAAGTTTAATATAGAACCACGTGCTCCTGAGTGGTATTTTGCTGAAAAAGTTGATTATCTTAAAGATAAAGTACATCCCGCGTTTGTCCGTGAACGCCGTGCTATGAAGGTTATAAAAATTCCCACTTTGTTGAATTTTTGCTTAAAAAGCATTGAACTTTGGTACCTAATATAAACCAATCATCCTAATTTTAAATGCAGAGGGATTATGAGGATTTTAAGGTACGGATAAATGGGTTAGTGTCGATGGCACAAAAGGTTCCTGAAGATGGATGGACAATGCAAGATGGTACCCCATGGCCAGGAAACAATGTTAGGGATCATCCGGGGATGATCCAGGTACGCACCTTTGATAGAAATATATTGAATATTAATTATATTAAGTGGTGAGAAATACTAATTACCCGAACATGGTTTGGAACATGCTATTTGATTGTGGGGACTGCCCTATTAACAACACTTTCTTTTTCGTAGATTGTTCTCATGAAATTTTCATAGGGAAATACTAATCATCCGAATAATGTTTGAGTCATGCATTTTATGTGTGAAGACATTTGTATCATACATATTTCTTTTTTATAAATTGCAGGTTTTCCTAGGGAATAATGGTGTCCGAGATGATGAAGGAAACGAATTACCACGTCTTGTTTATGTTTCTCGAGAGAAAAGACCTGGATTTGATCACCACAAGAAAGCTGGTGCCATGAATGCTCTAGTATGAATTTCATTATCATAAATGATACTTTTAACATCATTTTTTTAATTGATATTTAACCTGTTACTCTGTTGTTTTTTTTGTTTTTGAAGATCCGGGTGTCAGCTGTTATTACAAATGCACCTTTCATGCTCAATGTGGATTGTGATCACTATATAAATAATAGTAAAGCTCTGCGGGAGGCTATGTGCTTTATGATGGACCCTATATGTGGAAAGAAGATTTGCTATGTTCAATTTCCTCAGAGATTTGATGGGATTGATCGTCATGATAGATACTCAAATCGTAATGTTGTCTTCTTTGATGTAAGTCGTCATTCATTATTATCATATCCTATACTTATGAAACACAAACCCTCTTTTATGATCTTGTTGAAATTGTGTGACAGATCAATATGAAAGGACTTGACGGTATCCAAGGGCCGATATATGTTGGAACTGGATGCGTTTTCAGGAGACAGGCATTGTACGGATTCGATGCTCCTATTAAAAAGAAACCACCCGGAAAAACGTGCAATTGCTTGCCAAAATGGTGTTTGTGTTGTTTTTCGTCAAGAAAGAAGATAAGCAAGTGGCATGCAAAGAAAAAAACAAAGAAGCAGAAGAAAAAGATGGAATCTTCGACTCAAATACACGCGTTAGAGAACATTGAAGGAGTTCAAGGTGATTGAGTGGTTTTGAAAACATGACTAAAACTATGGATGTTTTTGTTTTATCATTATTATTTTTAAATGGGTATATGTTTTAGGAATAGACAGTGAAGAGGTAGCTCTCGTGCCTCAGATGAAGTTGGAAAAGAAATATGGTCAATCTCCTGTGTTTATTGCTTCGACACTTTTAGAAGAAGGTGGTGTTCCGCTAGGAGCATCCTCTGCATCACTCTTGAAAGAAGCCATTCATGTCATAAGTTGTGGTTATGAAGATAAAACCGAATGGGGAAAAGAGGTTAGTGAAATAAAAATATAAGAAACTAATTCCGTTATAGATAGGGTAGGTTATGTAACATGTCAAAATGAGTCTGGATCAAATGAGTGAATTATAAGTGGCTTATACCAGTTCGTCTAGAGTTACGTTGGTCAGCCAAGACTTGTCTATTTGCTCAAATTCTGTTGACAAATAACGTATTAGATATGATTACAAAATCTGTATTATTAAAATAATCAGCTAATATTTTAAATTAAGTTATATAGAAGATGGTAAAGCATATTAATACGCTACACGTCACTTTGGACCCACTACTTTTTAGCTGATTTCAGTAGTTTACACGAGGGAGGTAAAATACTCCGTTTGACATATGTACTTGAATGCCATTGAAAAAACAGGTTGGATGGATTTATGGTTCGGTTACGGAGGATATCTTAACGGGTTTCAAGATGCATTGTCATGGTTGGCGGTCGGTGTATTGCATTCCAAAGAGGCCTGCATTCAAGGGTTCAGCTCCAATCAATCTTTCTGATCGTCTTCATCAAGTTCTTAGGTGGGCTCTCGGGTCGGTTGAAATCTTGTTGAGCAAGCATTGTCCAATCTGGTACGGTTATGGGTGCGGTTTGAAGCCTTTGGAAAGGTTTTCATATATAAACTCTGTTGTTTATCCGCTGACATCTCTTCCGTTGGTTGCTTATTGCACCCTTCCGGCCGTCTGTCTCCTCAGCGGGAAATTTATCGTCCCAGAGGTAAGAAAAAGCTCATGAAACATTATTATCCTTGTCATCTTTAGTGGTCGTCCTTCATAACTTGATAAACCTATATGAATGTGCCTTTATCAATTGTTGTATACAGTCGTAATAAGCAGTTATCACATTGTTGCATCTTTATTGCAGATAAGCAACTACGCTAGCATTATCTTCATGCTCATGTTTTTGTCAATCGCCGTGACAAGTTGCTTAGAGATACAATGGAGTGGCGTCGGTATAGACGACTTTTGGAGAAACGAGCAGTTTTGGGTCATCGGTGGTGTCTCATCTCATCTTTTTGCTCTCTTTCAAGGTCTCCTAAAAGTCTTAGCCGGGGTTGACACAAATTTCACTGTCACCTCAAAAGGAGGTGACGACGGGGACTTTGCCGAGCTCTATCTTTTCAAATGGACTACTCTCCTGATTCCACCGTTGACTTTATTAATCTTCAACGTGGTTGGTGTAATTGTCGGGATCTCGGATACAATAAGCAACGGATACGAATCATGGGGTCCACTATTCGGGAAGCTGTTTTTTGCTATATGGGTCATTCTCCATCTATATCCTTTCCTCAAGGGTATGATGGGAAAACAAAGCAATGTTCCAACAATATTAATCGTTTGGTCAATCCTTTTAGCTTCTATCCTTACACTTCTATGGGTCCGAGTTAACCCGTTCCTTAGTAAGGATGGGATCGTGTTGGAAGTTTGTGGCTTGGACTGTGATTGAGTATGATATAATCGATCTCTCGAGCAGGTACGAAGTATCTATGAGTAGTATAAATAGAAAGAGGTTGGTTGGTGTTTGTAGATACAAAAGGCAGGCAGGGAGTTGTGGTTAGATTGAGTTGACTTTTTAAGTCTTATTTTGACTTTTTTTGAGAGGGTTTTAGTTTGATTGATTCTTTTTAGGTTTGCTGATTTTTGTGTGGATTAAGGGGTGAATTTCAGAACTTTTTATCTGTTTGTAATCCCAGTAGAACATAAAATGTTAGTTATTTTCTTATAACTCCATGTTTCCTTTATTATTTTCATGAAATTTCGGAAAAATGATTATGTTGGAACTAGAAGATTTATATAGAAGCACAAATGCTCCAATCTGCCCAAATATCATCTTTTGAGGAACGTATCTAGATAGAAATTGTCTGCAAGTAAAGAAACCACTCTTCAGCGTTGTCAAGGATTAGGTTTTTGGCCGATAGCTAGTTCTAACCCGTCCCATTTTGAGTTCGAACTGTTTTGTGTGACACCCCGCAAATTTCCAATCAATAATTTAGCCGTTTCCGTTTTATAATTTGAATTTTTAACGTTTCGTTTAATTTTTACGTGTAACCGGGGAGTTGTCCCGTTACAATCTGAGAAACGTCTCCGGGGCGAACCGTATTGTATTTTATCGTAGTCTTTCGGCACGGACCGCGTTTTTACGCTTTTAATTAATATTTAAAATTTCATAATTTTTCGTGAAGTCGTTAGTCATTTTCGTTGTTTACGTAATCGGTTAAGTATATTAATGCAAGTATGCATGGAAAGCCTTGGCAATTAATTCATATGCATGCACTACCATTCCTAGAATGTTGGAAACCAATTGGTCTCCCCTTGGTCTTGCTCTTTCAACCTAATATGCACACACACTCTAGCATGGGATTTCATTTTTGAAATTGTGATACAAGTTAATATGCTTCCTACAAAATGGCTCTTGTACAAGTCCTTCCTAGTCTCTCATTCGCGGATCATTTTGGTCCTCTTTTTCCCCTTGTACTCGGCCGAACAAAGCCACACACCAAGTCTAGGTGTATTCCATCTCATGCCAACATTTAAACAGCTAGTCTCATTTATTTCTCATTCATTCATAGCAAATTCTCTCACTAGAAAAACACACATACTTTTCCTTTCTTTTCTTTCTTGTTCGAACTACAAACATACACACAAATCCATTTCTTTTTAATCTTTGATCAAACCATTTGAAGATATATTGTTCGAGGTTGATTGTTATTTCATCCGGGTAGTTTATAAACAACGTTTGGGTTGTTCTTAGTTTTTAATCATCTTTCGTAGCGTTTTCTTGTAAGTTATCTCTTCTTTTTCATAAATGAGTTGTACTTTTGCATTCGTATGATCATTCCGAACAAGGTGTACAAAGCGGATCGTTGTGAAAATCATGACCTATTTTTCTATAAAACTACAAGTCTCAAAGTTTAATATTTTTATTTATAAATGGAATAACATAAAAAGTAGTTGTACTTTTGTGTTTAAAAGTTCGTTGTGGCTATTTTGATATATATTGTTATTACTACGGCTATATCATTTATTTGAGATTTATCGTATAGTGAGTTTAAATATTGTTGGCGAAGGGATTAAGTTAGATGCTGGATTTGTCGGAAGTGTAAATTGAAAGTCGAAGAGGTTTAGGTTTAGAATGGATTTGTTGCAATATTTGCGATGTGTCGAAAATCGATCAGATATTATTTCGAGCCAATAAAAGATGTACTTTTATAAAATAGATACGTTCACGAGTCGAGACGGATAAAAATGGAAAGTTGGTATTTTTAGAAAGGTCATGCTGAAATCTTATAAACTTTATAAATGTGTCGAAAAGTATACTTTTATTATCAAAATGATAAAATGAAGAATGACGTTAAGTGTCGAGTTTGGGTCAACATTTATGGTTATTGAGTCAACTTTGGTGTGTCGGGTCACTAAAAGACAAAATACACTAAAAGACAAAATACACTAAAAGACAAAAAACACTAAAAGACAAAATACACTAAAAGACGAAATACACTAAAAGGCAAAATACACTAAAAGTCAAAATACACTAAAAGACAAAGTACACTAAAAGACGAAGTACACTAAAATACGAAGTACACTAAAATACGAAATACACTAAAAGACGAAATACACTAAAAGACGAAATATTTTCAAAGATGTTTCAAAATGTCGAGACTTTTCAAAACTTATAATTTTCAAAAGTACGTTTTGAAAAGGGTACGCTGTGTCTACTCATGTTCGGATGATCAGCTCTTGCGTTAAGCGTTATTCGTTGTACATCTATAACTTGGGGTGAGAAACATTGCTTGATTTTTAAACGACGACAAAAACAAATAAGATATACTATACGAGAGATATTCCGTTTACCACGTGGTTGCATAAAAGTCGTTATGACCACTATTTGCCCGAATCATCATGAACCGTTTAATTACTGTAACAACCAACCTTTGGGTTTAAGTGGACCGAGTGAATAAATAATCTATTGGGACTAAACTTTATTTCTCCCCTCCCTATCCGGGTATAAGCACTTACTAGTCCCTTATTTTGTCCAGGAACTAAGACGGAATATATTGTCATGATGTTGTAAACAGTTAGATTGGTCTTTGTCGGAACAAATAACACCTGTAAGGGCAAGCAATTATTTGGCATGTTATAGGCTACGTGAATTGAGCGTCGGTATCATGAGCTTAGTGCAACGTAAATACCTTTTTATGTGAAGTTGTATATGTTATAACTGTCGCATACATGTTGATAAACTTGTGGTCCACACTAATTGCATTTGAAATAAACATATGAATTCACCCTACTTTAATGTTGAACGTTTTAAAAAAAAAGAGCACGTTTTTTTCAGGACTTAGCTTTGGAACTTCTCGAGAGAGCTGCTGTGAGGAGTCTAAACGTGCAATAATGATATCATCTTTCATCAAAGACTTTATAACATTGCATATCGTGTCTTTTGAAAACTTAATTTATGCTTTTTCGCAACGTTTTAAATTTCAATATTCAAATCTTTGTAAGACTTATCCACTGGATTGGAATAAATTCAAAGCGAGTTAATATTTCAAAAAACGGTGCGCATGTAGTGTTCGTTGGGGGGGGGGAGTCTTTTGGGGTACATTTTGTGTTGGATCTGTATATTTATGACGTCCCAAGTCCCCGACTAGGTAAGAAGACCGTAATTCCCGTCTAGGGACCCCCGTGTTGGGGGGGTTGTGCCAATGGGTATGCCAGAGCAAGGTGAAAGAGGAAGCAAAGATTAGATGTGCCTAGGTCACTTGGATATATACAGGGATATTTGGTGTGTATAGAGTTCTGATAAAAGAGGGTGGTTTGATTATGGGGGGTTAATTTTTGTTTTGATTTTTTGGTGTTTAGGGGTGTTAAACGCGTTTACCCATCTTAAACTCGTAAACTTTAAGTTAAAGCGCGTAAACTGAAAATGATCATACAATGTAAAACGGAGCATTAACGATTAAATGTTACATCAGCAAGAATTGATATATATTATTATGAGGATAATAAATAACTTTGTTCATCTTTTTTTATTTGGCTTACGTAAAATGCTTACGTTTCAATATAAAAAACGTTTTTACACTGGAGGCATATACCGCAAAGTTCTAAAACCTAACTACGACTACAGTAGTTAACAAACTACTACGCCTAAACGAATAATTCCCCACTATTATAACCCAAATAATTCAAGGATGATAATTAAATAGACATGACCCATCGATACTCCTTATATATATCAATTATAGCGTATTTAATAACATCACATATACATGCATTATGCCGAAATTAAGAGGATTGGATCAAGTATTCATCACTTATAAAGAATATCTAGATATTTCATAAAGTAACTCTTACACCTTTTACCAACTTGACTAGTTTAACTAAACTAGGGTTAGAAAGTAACCATGGTTTGGTTAAGAAGATATTTATACTATAAATACCCATGCATGCATGCACTCTTACTTTCTTATATACTTAACCAAAAATCACAAAATATTTCCTTGTTCTCTCTTTAAAACCCACGGCACAAAACCCCCATAATATACAATCCACACTTTGATTTTCTAAGTATATACAACCCTATACACAACATACTTAAGGTATTCTAAGAAGGTTTCAAGGATTGGCTAATCATTTGCAAGTAATAAGAAGAAAAAGGAAAGATTAGGGTTTTGGAAACCTAATCTAGGGTTATAAGCTTGGAAGCTTTGTTTTTGAATCTAAACACGGGTTTAGAACTTATTTCACATCTCTTACATCATCACTAAGGTTTTCTTAAATCCTTTATACTTTTATTTCTTATGATTTTATGTATTACATGTTAAATATAGCCATAATCACCACTATGACTTATGAATATGAAAAATGAGTTTCTTATTTGAGTTAATCAATTTGATATCACTTTTTATCATGTTCCTACATGTTATAAATATCATAGGAAAAGAAAATAAACAAGTAAGTTAACTTATGGATAAATAATAAACATGTTATGTAAAATTAGGGTTTTATAAAATGTTTCTTAAACTTCACATATGAAGGAACAATGAAAGTAAAAGGGTTGAACTTGTTACAATGAATTTACAAGGACTAGGGATGATATTGGATATTATTATAAGTACCACATATGTAAAATATGGTTACAAGAGTTTAATAGTAAACTACTAAATTAAAATAATACATAAAAACAAGTTTTTATAAAGTTATACACTTAAATACATAGGGGCTGTTTTAATTCGAATCTTAGGCAGTAGCTTTTGATATTTTAGAGTTATAATACGCCTCATGACGATTCCATAATGATAAGAAACTCGAAAAACCGATCTATAACGAAAAAGATACGTTAAAAACGAGTTTACGACTACAAATACTTTTATAAAACTATTTTTATAGAAAGTTACTATTCATGGCAGTAGGTTTGAGTTTAAAACACCTAAAATATGATATAACTTTTGATTACGAGATCGTACACGCAAGAATCGTTCAAAACGGAACTATAACGAGTAAATTACGACATTTTCGATAATTAAAGTTTATAAAAGTAATTTTATAAACTATGAACAGTAAAAATCACTATTCATCAGTGAATTTATCTTTATAAAATATAATACCTCTTTTAATAACAAAAACGTACTCGAAGGAATCACTAAAATCGGGATTAAAACGAATAAGTTATTACGATTACAAGTTTACGCTAATTAAAACCCTAAAACGACAAATGAGCTGTTGTGAACAGTAATTTTACTATTCATCGCAGAATCTTAAAAACTTGAAAATGTAATATTTTGATCGCTCGTCTTACTACGAAGACGTGGACGTAAGAAACGCGAGCAACGGGCTTAAAACGACCAAATTAGGTCATTTTTACGAAAAGTATATTTATAAACGTTTTCACTTTATAAATATTATTTTACTAAAACGATTAGTCGGTGATTATGCTATATAGAATATTGAGTGGTTATCAAAGTGCTATATTACTAGGGAGTTTCATAATGAGGCCTCTTCGGATGGCGTATCGATGAGTTGTTGGATTTACGATTTAAAGTGTCCTAAACTCCTCGTACGTCATGTCATGACCTCTTTAATTATGATAGCCCGAACGATAGTACGATGTAACAACTATAAGATTATATTCAATGTTATTAATTAAAGTACTCAAACAAGCTATAAGCATATCTAATCAATGTTATTACACAACGTCTCTGTACTTTATACGGCCTTAATTTTAAATAGATGCATCTTCACGTCTGCGTCGACACGTTTATCTCCCTGTGATTATATTTAAGCCATCTGTATACTCAAGGTGAGTTCAAACCCACGTTTCAGGTTTACTATTGAATTATTATGGGGTGGAAAATGGCTTGTTTATATAAATTGTTACCGCAGTGTTGAAAGTAATACATTGATTAGGTTTTTGCCTAAGTTTGCTGATAAACCCTCACTAAGCCATTATTCATGGAACTGTTTCATTGCATAGATGTATTGTGAATTACATTATGTGAGCTGAATGAATATAAATAGATCTAGTTGGGATAAACCTCCCCTTTTGGGTGATTTTAGCTATCACTAGGAACGAACGTGACCATGTCGAGCTTGGATGTTGAGCGAGGTTACAACATTGTAAAGGCATAACTGCTATAATAGCAAATATAGTTAGCTTCGGTGTCATGAAGCTTATGCAACAATTATACATGGTTTTTGGTGAGATTGTTTGGCATCTCTGTTTGTAACATCACGAGGAAAATCTTGCGGTTCACTGCATAATTTAAATACTTCACACCCTATGATCGCGGCACGCTCGCGCAATTTGTTCGATGTTTTTCTAAACAATCTTTTCCAGAGGTCATTAATCGCACGAGATGCAGGGAGCTTGGAATATGTTTGTATTGTACATTAAAGACTTATGTGTATCGAATTGTTTTGGGGAAATCGATGTTGTTCTTTGTAACTAATGAAACAAAGAACAAGTAAAGCTATAAAGCTTCCGTAATATTCTATTTATATTTTAAATCAATGTATCGATCTAAACCGACATTTTGACTTCGTTTCTTATCATATAAACTCTTGCTGTGCATCTTGAAGTAAACATGCACCGGACTCGTTGATCTTGAAGTAACATGCCCCGGATCCTTATTCCGCTGCGACCCATTTTGGGGGTGTTACATAATGTATAGGTCGCTCTATGTATTTAAGATACTTAACCACCAGTCCCTCTGGTAAATATGGATATAAGTCATGTCAAGGTAATTAACAGAACTTAATGTATAGGTCGCTCTATGTAATAAAGATACTCAACCACCAGTTGCTCTGGTAAATACAGATATTTTGTAAATATTTAACAAAATCAACCAAAACACGCCTCGGTAAACGTATTTCACAAAATCAATTTGTAGTTTTGTAAACATCTACACTTATAAATACCCCTAAATACCCTTTTTTCCAAATAACTTTAAATTTTAAATAATCTACTCAACTCCTATTGAAAAGAGTATGGCCACTTCACCAAATGATGTAAGAGTACAAGTCATTATGAAAATCCGAGAAGAAATGGATATGGAAGTCGCTTTGGAAGAGGAAATGTTGAACCTTTTTACTCGATTTTTAGAAAGAATACGACTACGTAGGTCTGAAATAATTAGGTTGGGTTCACAACCTGATAATCCTCTTGTCGACCATGGTAGGGAACTTTTAGAGAGGCTAACTGGAGCGGACATGCGAAATGCAATGCAGATGATGGGGGCAAGGCACGAGTTGCAGCGCAGCTTGGCTGAAAAGGTAGTCATGATCACCCACTATAGACAAATGTAAAATGTTGATCTATTGGGTTTCGTTTTATAGTTGAAGTATTGTCTTTTAGTTTTAGTTATCGTGTTTCCATTTTAGTATCTTGTTTTAATTTAAGTATCATTGTCTGTATCGTGATGTGATCGTATTGTAACCTTAGTTCCAGTAATGAAAAAGAAAATTTTATTACTAAACCAAACGATACAAAAAACTGAATACAATTGTCTACATATCATCCAAATGAAAGAAATGATAATTAATACAAGACTCTGGTTGTGATTGTTGATTATTGTTTTGAATCGAGCACTCTGGCTGTGATTGATAATTGTCATTCTCTGCGTGTGAACGAAAGTTGATGCACGGATTATATGAATCAAGCCTCCCTTGCACCGCTTGCCAGTCTTCAACTGCCATACCTTCTGTTGTTGTTACTGGTTCTTCACTTTCTTGAACATCATCCCAATCCATGTAAACCCGCCCATTTCTCAGTCTTTATTCATCCAACCTCGCCTCTTACGATAAGTGTTCGTCTCTAGTTGGTGTTCGAATCAAAGAATTTATGCGTACAAATTTGTGCCTCTGGCTTGGCTGTCCAACAAGAATTACGAATAATATATTAGTATAATATAGTAATAAACTAACCACTTACATCTTAAGTCTGAAACCATTTTCTCAACGACACATTAAATAAAACACTTACAACTATAGTTGGAAAATGTTGATTACAACCATTATGGTTGTGGCCCTCCATGCCACACCTTGTACATGAAGGTATCGTCGCGGACTCATTGATTGAAAGGATGCGATTTTTATTTTTCGGTCTGCCAGCTGGTCGCTTGATCATAACAGGCGATAATACCAATTGCAATTCATTTGGAGCTTGCCACATTTTTGGATCTTTTAGAGGATACACCAGCTCCTGGTAGGTACTTTTAAGAGTTGTTTTCTTAAACCACGGCTTTGCCCATAAGTTGCAATTAGTCAAACCTGAAACTCGGCAAACAACTCAAACATGACCGCAAGGTAGTCCGGAAAGTTGCCATTTGTGACAACTGCATTGAAACGCCACCAAATCAACATGATGTACTTTTAATTTGTTATACACTTGGAACAGTTTCAAGTGATCAATTGGCCTAACAGTCCAATTGGCACTCTTTAACATTCTGTCGTATACTTTTGCGGCGGCCCAATCAGAAAGCTCGTTCTCAGGTGCTTCTGTTATAATAAAAAACAATACATAAATAGTGGAGTACAATATGGCTTAATATTGGTAATAAAAATTTGTTAATATGGTTTTATATAAAATAATACCTTCGTATTTATGTCGCTTTTCACAATATCACCTTTGCAATAGGTCTCGACAGTACTCAACAAGCATGGTTATGGGGACTCTACGAACAATCCTAGTTAATGAATTAATCAATTCTACATTGTTTGAAGTCATGTAGTTGTAACGACTTCTACATGAATGTGATAAAGAATCTACATGACTTTCTCACTATTTGAATAATATGTACCGCCAATTTTAAGTTATAACAATAATACGGCAACTGTGAGAAAGAATCTACATGACTTCCGTTGATAATATGTAGTGCCATATTTCTACCTCCTCGTGCTCGCTTGTACGATATGTCTATCTTCCAATCGACCCTCATATCATGTTGTATATCCTTAATCTTATACACCCTATTATTATCTCTCATTTTATCAACTAGTATATTACCCAATAATTTCATAGTAGCGTTACAATGAATGTATTTCTAATTTTAACCTTACGAGTGTATACGTTCCATTTGCAATCTGGTTGGGTACATTTAACACTATACCTCTTTGAACAAGATTTGATAACCGCATATTGAAAGCATTCTCTTAAAGATTTTACACCTATAATGTACATGCATTCGTTTTTATTAGCAAAGTCATCACCTACTGATATACCATGGTATTCCACACGTGATTTTTTAATATAAGGTT
>BQNB010116545.1:0-21344 GCA_026074375.1 Tanacetum coccineum
AAGCTGAAGAAAAGTCTAACTTAAAGACTTTGCTATAAACAAAAGTGCTTCCTGGGAGACAACCCGGAATGTTATTTAAGTTTATCGAGTCTGTCTTCCCATACATCAATACGGCGTATCCGCTCAGACATCAATACGGCGTATCCGCTCCATACCATATGGCGTGTTGATTGTCTGGACGTTATCAGTCTTTACTTTTTATGCACTTTAAAAAACATTATTGTCAGTTCTGTCAATATAGCGTATTCATGCACATGATACGGCGTATTCACCAAAACTGACCCGTATTTAGTTTGTTTAGTTTAGTTTAAATTAACCATAGGTACCAAGATAGGAATGCACATGTTTTTTTCTATGTTTTATACAGGACCTCGTGAAAGAAATATCGACGAATATTGGTTGAGTATTTACAAATCTAGAGATCGTGAAGTGTTGGAGTCTTGAAACTTCAAGGCGGCTGTTCAACAAGAAATTTTGCTAATAAACTCAACATGGAGAATCTACCGAGTAAATATCAGGGGAGTTTCTCATTCTAATTCTTTTTAATTCTTGTATTTAAATTTTTATATATACAACGAGGACGTTGTTTAATTCAAGTGAGGGAATGGAATTAGAATGTTTACTTGTCCTAATTTTCACACTAAAAATGCTTAAATTATACTCAAATTAAAAAAAAATTCAAATATACTTTTGTGAAATTACATGATACATAACCCGCACACAATAACCCTTGTTAGATATTATGAGGATTTAACCTATCCGTTTCCAAATGTTTACCCAAATCACAAAATATGAGTGTGTCGGTGATGTTGTAGACTTTAGAACTTGGCTTGGTATATCACTCGAGACCACAATAATGAGTATTATGGATTTAATTGGAGTAACTTGTTTAAATTGGTGAATTTTAGGACTACACCCAAATTGGCCTTACATGTTCTTATTAACTAACTACACCGGTTAGTTAACCTCTAGTTTAAAAACCCTTTTCCACTCTCATCTTTAGAGTGAAGATCCATTAGAAAAACCCGTAGAGCCAATCCTTTAGGAATTACACCAACTATTTTTTTCCTTACACCCTTACACCTTAACCTACCTTGTTAGATTAAGTTTAATTTACAGTTGCTAGTTTCTTAAAGTGTAAAGTTTGTATTTCCCGAGTATTGTCTTATTTTCTATCTTTGGTGCGGTTGGAAATTTGCACATTGCAAATGGGAATGTATATTAATAGTCAAAACTCATGTGATTTTACTACCATCACAATTAATGGTGAGTCCGAAGAATGAAGAACTATTGAAGAAATTATCCGGAATTATTATGATCGTGAAGATGGTGAAACTACACCAAGATTTGAAGCATAGGTAAAAAAATAAAAAAATAAAAAGAAGAGAAAAAAGAGAAAAATTGCAACAAAAAATAGAGAAGGAAAGTTTGAAGATAATCATTTCACAAAGAGCATTACCGAAGGAATTACACGAAGGATCGATTATTCGTTGATACATCTAAAAAATCAACGATGTAGAGTATTGTACAAAGTGGAAGATATCACCACTTACCTTGTAGAGTATGTAAAGTTTGGGATGATTGGAAAGTTGACCGTTACGGGAACGCCAACTTAGGTTGTTGTTTTTTATCGATGATCAAGACGTTGTAAATAGTCGTGTCTTTATCATGGTAACGGTCGAGAAAAGTGTCTAACAACTTGTACTTTAGGCTTAATCTATGTGTTTCTTGATTTTTATTTAACAACAATTTACTTCCCTCTCACCTAGTATTAGTCGCTGGTTTTACGCGAATGAGGACTTTTTCGAGCGTGCATGTTTATTCCGTCGTTACGGCCATGTTATGATGTCTGTAGCTACTCCCTCGTTGGTTTTATGACTTTTGGTGAAAGTAGAAGGTTCCTACCTATATCATTCTTCATCCTAAACGTTGGTTAAATCGAATGGGGAATGTGATCGAACACCAACATGTCAATTCCGTCGTTAACGGCCATGGCCTTGTGCTTTCCAGCTGCCCTGTTGGAGTGGTACTTTTGGTGAAAGATTGTAGAATGATCAACCGTAAGCCTTTCCATACAAAAACCCATATTTACCTTTATAAACTTGTTACTCCTTGGCTTTAGTGAGGAGAATGTTGTATCCTTTGCCACGGCTTCTGATAAGAATACACGTCACGACCGATCAATTGAGCAAATTAGTTATATGTTAGCACATAGATTAGTTGAGTGATTTGAGTGTTTTCATCTCCCTATTTCGTGAGGTGTTTGGTTGTGTACTTGTAATAGATCGAATAAATGCTTTAACAGAAAATATCCTTAGGGATACATTTTTATAAACTTCTAAAGGCTACTTGAGGACAAGTAGGATTCAAGTGGGGAGATATTTGATGACATCAAATAACGTCTATTTTATAGCATCATTTATCCCATGTTATTAACCCATTTTGTATAGTTATTGCAAAGAATTGTTACTTAATCGTTTATATTTGAGAATTGCAGTAATTATGGAGTAATTGGTGAATATTAGCAAAAGGCGCGCATTTTGGAGCTTAAATGAAGATATTTTGAAGATTACTATTCTGAAGACCAATACGCCATATCCATCAAGGAAGATACGGCATATCCGTGCCTGCACTCACCAAAGACCACAGAGAATGAAGCCCAATACGCTGTATCCAGAAGATCTCAATACGTCGTATCGAAGATATAGTATTTGAATATTCTGGAAGATATCAAGTGGTCCCTACCCTAAGACATCCCCAATATGTCGTATCCAATCCTTGGATACGGCGTATCGAACCGACTTCCAGACCTTATAAATAGAAACTTAAAAAAAGAGTTTTAGGTGTGCTAAATCATATTCTCGATACCTAAACCATAAAAGTCAATTTTCAGAGGAGAAAAAGAGCAGAAGAGGTCAGAAACCTATCAATTCATAGTAACAACAGTTATTCATATACTTTAGTATCATCGTTTTTTGGTATATCATTCTGTTAACTTGGTTAGTTTAAACCTTGGCTTTAAATAATTGCTTTTGTATTCATTAGACGTTGAAGGCTAATACCTTCGGGTTTACCATTATTATGAAGATCTTGAATCTTTTGTATTTGTTTATCTCGATTTACCTTAATTTATCGTTGGATGCTTGTTTTATTTTATCAATTTATACTTGTTTACGCGCTTTTTGTATGCGACCTATCATTCAAACTAGGATCTAGTGATACGGACCAAGTAAATCTAGAGTCTGGTCATAGCTCTCTATATAGTAATTTATATATCTAGAATCATAGGATCACAAATATTGTCCTTCTAATTCTGTGTCTAGGATACGCTTACGGGCTTAACTAGTTAATTGATATTGCGAATGGTTTTATTGATCTCGTGACTAGCAGTGAGACCTATATAGATCCAACACAAATACGTTCTGATTCCATTGATAGTTGGACAAGTGGATGGGGGGCTACAGGTGTATAAATCTGCCATTAGCGAAGTGGGTAAAGTCTCTATGAGCTAGGGTTTAATAAGATCACCATTGCTTTAATCCCCAAGATAGATTATAATCAGAAAATAAGGATGCTTTATGCGGATGCTTTAATTATGACATAATTAATGTGTCTAGGTCTTAGGATGATGTAACGCCTAAGTCTTAAGAATGATATACCACCTCGAGAGAAGAAATCATTGCACTAAATAAACAAACTAACTTTTTAATAGGATTAATAATAGTTAACACTGTTTTCTTATATTTGGCTCGACCACTCTTTTATCTTTTGTTTGTTTGCTTGTGTGGGTTAAAGTGCCTTTAATTGATTGTAGTCACCAACCAAATCGTGCCAGTCTCTCAGGCTAAAAACCCCCTTTTCCCGTTAGAATTAGGATTAGGACTGGCATAGGTTTAGAATAGGATATAATTAGCATATATTAGCATATATTAGATAGCCAAGATATTAATTAAATTGATAGATTTAACCTCGCTTCAAGTGTTCGACACCCTACTTACCACGAAACTACTACCGATCGGGTACACATACCCTAAAGTTGTTTGTTTTTGGGTTTAAGTCGGCAAAAATGATAAAATTTAAAACTTGAATTGATAAAATATACACCACACAACGAAACATCATCCACCCACCTTCACCTCACATATAACCACCCGATCTACCCACCTCTACCTCACATTCGACTCCACCTACCTCCACCTCACATATAACCACCTGATCCACCCACCTCGCTCCATCCGATCCGGCTGTCTTTATCTATTTCACGTGGGAGGTACGTGTCGATTCCAAAAGTTATACCATCACATAGCATACCCAGATCAAAAGATGTACCCACTTCCCTCTCTCTCTAATTTTTTTATATGATAATCTGGGTTTTTGAATTTAGGTTTTATTATGCTGGAATTTAATGGCTTTCGAAGCTGAGGTAATGGGGGTTTGTTTGATGGTGATGGTTTCGGTGGTAGGATATTGGTTGGTATTTGGTTGCCGCTACTTTTTGGTGACTATTTTTTTTGGCTTCATAAGCTTCAAATGAACAAGGTTTTTTATAAGAATTATGAGTTGAGTTGATGATTTTTAAGGGTTAGCTGAATTGGTTTATGATTCTTTGTGGTTTGATTTTTAGGGTTAATTGAATTGGTTTATGATTTTTATGGTTTATAAAAGGGGTTACTTAACTTTGTTTGTCATTAAAATGGATATTGAAATTGTTATGTGCTTTTGATTTAATTAGGTGGTTTTTAAGGTCTGATTTATGTGGACTTTAGTTAAAGCTTATATTTTTTCCACTGATTGATGTGGATTTGCATGGCGAGGCAACTGGTCGACTTTGCAGCTATGTTGGATGTATAAATGTACCCTTAGATTTGTGCGGTTCATTGGCGGGGCATGTAAGACCCCCAAAATGGGTCGCAGCGGAATATGTACAGGAGCGTTACTTCATGAATACATCAACACAAGATACGAGAGAACGACCTCTACATGAGTTGTTTGAAAAAATAATCTTAAAAAATTTGGACTCCAATGCACATCAGTTACGTCAAGCAGCTTATTCACCTAAGAAATGCATGCTTAAAAGTGTCAACATAAAGTTGGTGAGTTCATAGGTTTATGTAAGTATAAATGTTGGACCGCAATGTTTAAAGTGTGTATTGCTTAGTATACAATATTCGAAGGAGTGATTACGATTACACTAAGCTCGTGACGCCGAGACTACGACTTGTATGTATGCCAATCTTTTCAGAAACTGTAAGTGTTCATGTGAATGCGGTAACATTTAAAATTCGACATGATATACATCCGTTAGCCATGTTTGGCACCAATCTCTTGGACGGGGGTGTCAATCCCAATAGATCTATTTATAACACTCGCGCTTACACACAATAATTAGCAGCTCATGTTACTTAGGCTATTTCGTAATCAATTGAATAAAAGTAAGGTTTTTGCGTTCATAAGTGAAAACAAGCAATGTATCTCACCCCGATATTTGTAAAATAATTGTAAACAAGTAAAAGCGAGGCTATAAACTCACTTTAAGTAATGGAAATAATGAATGAACAATCAATAATGAAAATTGTCATAAATAACCGGAATGCAACCTAATTAATTATAGGTTGGATAAGAATAATGTACATGAAATAAATACAATAATGTATTTTAATATGTTATATCACCACCTATTAGTTTTAGTTTTAGTTTAAGTCTTTTTTGGGTAAAGGGTTTCCCTGGCAAATTTATTACGCCAAAAAATAGTTAAGTACAAAGGATGAGGGTGAGTCCCACATCACCGCCTGTTACATAGGCAAACAACTTCCTTTAAGGAAGGAAAACAACTAGCGTTTTAGTTTAAGTCAAAATAATGTTTACGTTACGTTTGTCGTTTAATGTCTAAGTATATACACTTGTAAAATATTCTATTAGTCCGAAGATTAATTATAGTCAATTATGCTCGATCCATTATTTTTATTATTTCTAAAGTGTCAAAATATATAGTTTAAATAAATTATTAAATAACATATATAAAGTTTTAAAATGCGTATTAATAATATATAAATGTTACATTATTGTTTCTTAAGGTTTTTATAGTCCAAACGGACCCGAAAACACTCGTAAACCCCAACTTAAAATCCCATCAGCTTTTGTATTTTTATAAAGTGTGCAGAAATTTATATAAAAAGTTTTCTAGTTTTGATGATGATTATCTCACTTTTAAAACACTTTAGGCTTCGAAAACTAGCATTTTTTTTTTATCAAAATATCATTCCGAGCAATATTTTAGTTTTCTACTTAAGCCGGTTCGGACCCGAAAAGGACCCTCAAAAACAACGAAAACAAAACTGATCAAATTGTATACTTTCCAAAAGCTATCAAAATATATATAGTTGCCGGAAACTTTAAAATTCATAACTTCTTCGTTTTACGTTTATTTTTCGAGTTCTTTATATGCACGGGATCATATTAAGACGTATTATCATATTTTAAAGGTTTTATCTTGTCTCGAAGTCCGTGTCTTACTGAATATATATATATATATATATATATATATATATATATATATATATATATATATATATAATATATAAGATTAACATAACACTTGTAATTTTTACACCATTTAATCTAACAACATCTTTCTAATTTTTACCATATCAACAACCTTCAACACAATAACTTCGTTGGCACTGTGTGATTATACAATGTTTTCTAACTTGATGTATCTGTTGTGGGCGATGAAGAGACTATTGCGTTTGGGGTTAATGGATCACGGTGGGTGAAATCAGCCCGTATCTTGATGGCGCAACACGTCGTCATGCTTGCAGCCATGGCGGGCCGCATACCCTTTTCTCTTGTCCCGCACTCGAAAATCTGAGCCTAAATTTGTGTGGTTTAAGGTTACACGAATTATCAGATTGCTATAACACTGAGTAGATGAACAGTATAATTTGTGCGGCCGCATACCCTTTACATCTCAGCTTGCTATAACAAACAATTTTTGTGGGTCGTTATGTGGGTTGTTTCTATGTGCTACCGAATCACAATTTTTACGGATGTTTAGTCCGTTGCCGCGTGGTTGGGTAGAGTTGAGCAAAAATGAGCCTTTTTTTATAGTTGATCGTTGTTTATGCATATATACTTATATATCCACTTTTTTCAGTTATAAGATCTCTAATGTTTTCCATTTTGTTCAAATAGGCTACTTAGCAGTTGTAGATTGCGGGCTCTCTTGGATGCTTATTCTGCAAATGTCATTTTAGCCATTTTCATAACCGATGGTTAGGACCCTGCCCAAAACATTCAAAATTCTCACGGTATTGCTATGATGGGGGCTATCAATGGCGGAGAAAGCCTAAAGATGTCTGTAACTATGCCTGCCATTGAGGTATTGATCATTTATCAACTTATTTCTTTCCAGAGCATGTCTATGTGGGTGAACGGGCCAATCTTCATTTTGTTATTGTTTGGAAACGGTTTGTAAAACACCTATAAAGACACCTATAGTATATCAAAATGCAGTAAGAGAAAGTTTGTAGCTTTGTGCATTCTAGGTTACAATCTTGACAATAATCAACTAATCTTACTCCCTTGAAACTGCGAGGTCTTCATATATATAATTTGCTGTGAAGTGTCTAAGAGAGTGTTTGGATGTCCATTTTGGGAGATTATTATTGCAATTTAAATCAATTTACGTGTTTAGAACACTAAGAACTGAAAGTTACAAGGGAAAATGAAAGCAAAGAAGTTTTGGATGCGTTTTTCTTTCGAAAGGTTTTTTGAAAAAGCACTAAACGAACGCATTGAATCTGATGTGGAGAATTCTTGAGCATTGTTGGCCGTTTGAAAATGCTAATAGATCAAGATCAACATGGATTGAGTTTGAGTCACACCATGTAGCTTTATTTGGGCGGGAAGGGGTTAGCCAAGTTAGCTTAAAACACCCTGTTCATTTAAATTTTTGCCTTAAATTTGATTAGAATGAAATTTACTATTATAACAATAGTCTTTGGTTGGATAAAATAATTTAGTAGGTTGTCATGTTGGTACACGTTACATTATATATTTTATCGACTTTGAGCCCATATCATATCCTTCTTTAACTGATGTGCTTATTTAATCTATTTTGAGACCCATTAAAACAAATATAAAGTAAATTTTGTCCTTCAAAAGCAAACATGATAAAATTATACATTTCTTTTTTGGAAATATGTGGATCAGTTTATTTCTTTTCTTATACTAAAAAATTGGCTTTTATGTAGGAAACGAGACGTTTTTATATGGACACTGAGCATAAAAGGAAGAATGCTAAGGAGGAGACAGTAGGTTTGGCCGAAGAGCAGAAGTCAAGTCAAATATCAAGATTGCTCATAGAAACATTACAGAAATCTACGAATGAAGATAAGAAGCTTCTTGGTGGTGCCAACTTAGTTGCAAAATGTCAACAATTATGGACTAAATCCGAATCCCAATAAAAAATCTTGGTATAGAATTCTATTGTCAGAAATTTATTTTTTTTTTTTATTTTCTTTCTTTCCGAATTTTTTTGGTGAAGAGTTAAAGCGTTAACTATAGGTTTTTATTACTAATTGCTATATTGCTTTTGTATCTATTGAAAGAGAAACATATTAGCAGAGACGAAGCAATTTGCAAAACCATCGCAGTTTGGGTAAATCATACCGATTTCGGGATCAGATTATGTGTGTAAGGTATCACAAGCTCCATAAGATGTTCGTTACTTGAATTAATTATTATACATGTATATTGTGGCTCCAATAAGTAAAATGAAGTGATGAACTATGATCCATCCCCTTTACTATATATAAATATAAATAAATATATATAAATATATAACAAATAGGATAATATCAATAATAGTAGTATAGTAAACCGGAAGTATCGGTTTCTCACTTCGTTATCCACAAAGTTTAAAACCGACCCGGGTCGTTCTTCCCGACGAGGCGTGAATTTGAAAATCGAGTGTCGATTTGGGAATCATGCTTGGATACAAGAAGTATTTGGATTTGGTTTTTTTTTAACTCTACGGGAATGAAAGCAAAGGGAAAAAAAACTAAAAAGCACGGGAAATTAAACTACACTTAATTCTACGGGAAATACGAGACAAATAAGCAAGCATGATAAATTCAATTTTAAAATTGCAAACTTCTAAAAATAAATCCTACATTAAAAGAAATTATATATTTTATTATTATTTTATTTTTATTTTTTTATATATATATATATATATATTTAAAAAAAAAACTTTAATCTAAATAAATGCCGCAAATTAACAATCTCTAATCATATTTTAAATCCGCACTAATTTCTAAACACTAAATGAGCAAATAAATCAACTAACTAAACATGGCAAACGTTATAACATCAAAAGATAAAAATAAATCTATACTAAGCATGACAAAATTCAAATAGGCAAACATATTATAGAACGATAAAATAAATCTACTCTAAGGATTGAGAATGGATTAAAAAATGGAACCGAATTGAAGAGCCGCAATTAAACGTAAACCACCCGATTTATTTAGCTAAAACAAATAATTAAATTCGGTCTAGCTAAATAAACCCTTAAGCTCCGCGCCTCGTGAGTAGAACGGAACCAAAGTCAAAACACAAATTAAAACCAACTGGTATACTGAAAACAATTATTACACGATTTCAATTCAATTAATAACTGCTAGCTTAAACACACGGCCCATTCTGATTTTGTTAAAAGCAACAAGGCCCAAATACTTAATCAAATGAAGCCCATCTAGTAACAAGAATTAGTTTTCAAACATATTGTCTAAATGTTGTGGTAAAAACAGAAAGCACAAAGGAGGCAAAACATAATTTGTAGACTTTGAAGATTTCAAAAAGACTCGAACTAATAAGCTAGAAGCTCTTAAAAAAACATAAGTGGAACAAAGGCTTATTGCAATAAGCCGAGCAACTCAATACTCGTTACCCACTTTTTTTATCACTTTTCGAATTGAGCTATCAAAATAGAATCAACCAAGCCATGCCAATTTACCTTAAGAACACGTTATTTAAGTAGATCTAAGAGAAAAATAAATATAAGCTACTAAACCAAGTTGCTCTCGAAACTAAGGTTGTCAAGGCTTATAATCACTGAGCCAAGTTTTAAACTACCAACCTTCTAACTTGTATCGAGATCGAGCCACACAAAAAGAAATAAGAAATAAGAGTATAGAAGAACAAAATAAACTCAAATATGTTGCTAATCTAACCCAGAAATAAGCCACGAAAATAGCTTATCCATTAAGCTAGGTGAAAAGCAAATGAAAGAACAAGTAGTAAATAAGCTCATATGTAAAACAATACCTCAAAACACTTTATATTAAAAAGGTAATAAGATTCAATACAAATAAGCTTATGAAAAAGCTTTTACAAACTGAAAATAAGCTCTAAGTCATGATAAAATAAACTACAAAACAAAGAAATGAAAATACAATTTTTTTTCATAAACAAAAACCAAAACTACTCTCCCCTCTTGGCATGCTATGTAACATATATATATATATATATATATATATATAGCCCAAGAGTTGATGAGGGTTCATTTGTAATTTTCAAGTTATCAGATTCTGCGTAGTCAAAACGCACAAATGCCATCTCGTGATTGATACCTCGCATACCCGATCTACCTATACTATGGCTCCCACGTGGCCTAGGAATGGCTTCATTTTCACCGCACCATTTTATCATTGGATCCACATGAATTGAATTTCAAAATTGCATAAGAAAGAGTGTATAATTTGTATGCCAAGTGTCCGAAATTGATTGCCACCCAATCCCCCTTGTAGATAGCTCAACGTGATCTAGTTGTTAATTATTTATGAGAAGCATTGCTTTGCTACTACTCATTACCATTGCATGACTATAGAATCATATATTTGCAATATATCATGGGCTAGGCATGATGGCCTTGTCATTGAATGAGCTTGAAATACTAGTGACACTTCCTTGGGCTTAGACATATAATTAAAATGAGTAATGGGTCGGTCCGACCCATAAAAGTGGTGGCGGGCTCCCCATAAAAGATAAGTGAATCGTTTGGACTTGAATCTTCGTGCTCTTTCAAAAGGCGTGCTCGGTTTTGTTCGTTTTGGCTTTGTTTTTGTCCTTTATTGAATATCCGTTACCTGCACATCATAAATCACAAAACATACAAATATAATGTATTTTTGGTACGTTTTTGGTCATTTAAGCTCGTTTTTATAGGTAAAAAGGTATGTATATAAATAAGCGATACAAATCCCCCATACTAACAGTATTGTTGTGTCCTACAACGCAATGCTAATGATGTAAGCACTAGAAAACTAAGAAATCGATCCCCCCTCGACAATTACCCCTCGAAAAGTAGCTAATGTTCATCGAGGGGAATTAAAGAAATCAATAGCTTCGACAAGCCCCGTTTTTACCATTTTTAAATATTTATACTAACTACCACTAATATTTTTGTATTTTTCCTTTTTTCTCATTTTTTTGTACTTTTCATATTAAGCAACTAACTAACTTATTTGATTTTCATGTGGGATCATAGAACAAGATGCATTTCGATTCAAGAATGCCCCCAAAAGGATAAAATCATCGTTCCCGACTTTTCACCTATCCCAAACCAAGCTTAAAACGAAATCACTGTTAATTATGATTAAGATGCTAACACTTTACTCATATTGCAAACTTGATAACTTTTCACTCCCACAATTATTATAGTCTTAGTGTATGTGCTGTTTTGAATTTCAACCATGGATCAACGTTTTGCAAAATTCTATGTTTCACGTTCCACCCGAGAATAATGAGTTTGAAGGCGAGATCATCCCATGGTAGCACTTTTCGCTCGCGGCACATCCCAATCCTTGCGGCTAAGTGACCAGGCAATTTGACACCCCACAGAGACTAGTATCGGACTTCAACGGACCTTAGGTTCAAAGACCTCAGGTTTCCTTGTATAACATAGCTTATAAATAGAATAGCCAAATTAAAAAGCATATTTGAATTTAACGAAAAGAGATCTATTTATTAATTCACACTTATGCAATTGTAACCCTTGACCTTTTAGAAGGCTGCAACATCGGTTGTGAGCCGGCAAAGATGCAGCAAACTTTTATCAGTCTCAGATTTTTATTCTTACTATGGGCTTGTCTTAGAAGGCTGTAACATCCGGTTTGAGCCGGCAAGATACAACAAACTTTTATCAGCCCACATTTATATTATTAAAATTTTTTTTTTTTTAGCTTAAAGTCCTTTTTGAAAATTCTAGTATAAATTTGAACCTAAGGCTAAAGTTTTGCTATAATACTACATAAAAATATATTGATTTTAATTTTAAAATCTCCAAATTAGCACTTATATTATAAACCAGGTTTTAAGAGCTTATGGGAGAAAAACCGACAAAATTACACACAGAGCTCTTAAGATTTCCTATAATCTTGTTTAGCATCCAACTCATACTAAACTCTATCAGTTTCGTTCTTTCGCCGAATATTCGCGAACTTCTTATCTAAAAGTTAAGGAACAAGCCTAGAGCTCAACAAATAACGCTCGAACTCTGAGTCAAAATTTATATCTTATTCTACCCAGCAGGTAAGTCAAAATGGTGACAAAAACACTTATTTTAATTTTTGAAAATTTTTAAATTTTTTAAATTTTTTTGACCTTTTTGTTGGTAAAAACGGGATTTACCGTGAAAACAACGACGCATCACAATCAAATTCGAAGACCCACCCCATACTAGAATAAACATTGTCCTCCAAATGTTTTTAAGAAGGGTCTTTAACTAAAAACCGAAGCCGTTTATGAATTAAATTAGAGATTAACGTTAGTCGGATAAGACTAGGATATTGATTCCCAAATAAAGCTGGAGGAATGAAGTTTTTTTCTCTTGTGATCGAAGGACAAAAACCGCGAGCACGAGAGGCTTCAGAATTCGGGCAATCCTGGATAATACAACACAAAACACGGATAATAGAAAAAGCGAGTATCCGCACAACAACAAAAACACTTATTAGCAAATAGAAAGAAGATAGAATGGATAAGCATGGGTTGCCACCCACGAAGCCCTTGTTTTTTGATAACCGAGTTTTTCCCAAGCTCGACTCGAAACCCCGAATTCATTGGTCCATGGGGGAGCAAGTGGAAGATAAAATCTCCATCGGACTTTCAATCAAGTGGTTTGGATAAACATTGAATTTCATGAAAGTTCCACTCCGATGAGGTACACCCGGCATAAAAGAATGATAAATGGAGATGCCGGGGTCACAAAAAATGTATCTCATATTCCACAAGAGAAATATATGTGGAACAACTGGATAGCGTTGAGAAATAGAAGAAAGATCTCATACAATATAAGCGAAGAGAGGTTCACTTAAAAGTATGAAATCCAGATCCAGGTCAAGGGTGGGATGGGTGGGCAAAACATTAGGCACATGATAACTCTGGTTCCTCTTGTTAGGGAGAAATATCTCCTCCACATCCATAGTAAGATTGCCAGCTCGGCTCAATCTAAAGCAAGAAATGATCAAACCCCCGGTGGAGATATGATGTGGAGCAAGTTCAATCGGCGAACTCCTCATGGATAAAAATCACTCTATCGCAAGAGGGAATTGGATTTGATCGAAAGATCAAAGATGAACGAATCATATTGAGAAAAATCAGCATGAGTAGTGGTACTGCCACTACTCTTTTCTTTAATATGATTGTCATAGAAGGCTTCATAATTCGGAAGAGAATAATCAGAACGGGTAATGGTACTGCCACTACTATTCTCTTCCAAATCAAAGCAGAAAGTTTCAGATTCGGGTGAAGAATTATCAAAAGTGTTAGTCTCCTCCAAGAAAAGGTTAAGAGATGTGGAGGAAGACTTGGTCATAACATCAGAAGTTGGAGCAGGATTATCTTTTAATGCTTCGATGTTAGCAATAAGAAGATTGACATTCAACAATATTTCACGAAGGATATCGTCTTTGATTGTTAGAAGAATATCGGTATCAATCCCTTCAACTTCCGGGATAACAATCTCCACCGCCTTTGAGCTGACGATCTCAGCATCGGGAGGTGATGCATCGAAATAATTGATGTTTTCATAAGAATCATCCTCACTCGAAGAAATATCATTGTTGAATCGATGATAGTCTCAGTATGTTTCTTTGAAAGCTTCAAGAGGGTAGGATTGTTACAAAAGGCACATCACACCACACTTGTCAGAATACCTCTGACCTCCACTTAGGGATCGGGACAAGGTTCCTCCAACACTAGACTTTTATTACTTCGTCCATCCGTTGCCTGAATTGTGTCAAGATCTCGACCCCATACTTAGAGGAGTTATAAACGGGCTCCTTGGTTGGTAAGACGGGTGCGATTGCAATGGTATAGTCCTCGTCATCATCATAGCAAATGGGAATCTTCCAATATCGATCTTTAGCCGCTTGCTCTTCCGCAATTCGCTTTTCTTCTTCCTTCTTTTGCATATATTGACCAACCATATCACATATTGATGTCATTTGCTCCATAAGCTTGTTTTGAGAATTAAGAAAGTCATTTTGAGCATTGAAGATTGGATGATTGACGGTATATTGTAGGGGTGGAAATTAGTCAAAACCAAAAGAATTATAATCATAGCAAGAATTTTGCTCATGATAATAGTCTTCATTCATTGGTTGACATTGGTAAGTTTCATGAGGACCCCCATAATCTTCACAACAAGTATATTGTTATGGAAAACTCGGTGAAGTTTGTGGAAAATAATCAAAGTTTTGATTGAAACCGGGTTCTGAATGTGAGAAACGGGAGACTTGGGTGGACAATCGTAAACCATAATGAGAAACGTTTCCACCATAACCCACAATATTATGGTACGTATTGGGTTTTTGAGGATGGTTTTGCAACACTTGGAGAATCGTTAAAGAAGTAACGGAGTTGAAAAATTGATTGTGTTCTATTTTTCAACAAGTACTATAAAAAAACAAACTCCATTATATTCATTACAAACCACATTGTTGGCGACGTACCAACAAGACATTGTTTGGAGCAAAACTTTGCAAATTTTGTAGGATCCTCATAAGGTTTAGATTGTAGCATGGTTTCCGGATTAGAAATAATCGGAAATTGCGGTGGATAATTGTAAACCATAATGAGCACCTTTCCCACAAGACTTACAAGTACATCGTTTGACAAAATATATCGTCTAACAATCACCACACTCTTAACAACAATTGTGGTTAAATTGGAGGACTTTTTGTGAAGCATTTATACCAGGGGCCTTGTTGAACAACGAATGGCTCTTAGATTAACAAAGTTATATCGTCCATCCGAATGACTTGGAAAAGTGTCTTGGAAGTTCTTGAAAAACTTTCCTCCAATGTCTTTCGTATTAGAGCAAATTGTCTGACAATAAGATCATGAAATCCGGGTCTCACAAATCGAGACAAAAATTTTCAATTAAGGGGTCCGTTGAGACAAGTGGGTATGGGAACAAGAAATTCTTTCTTCAAGGACTCCCTTGTTGAACAACCATAGTCTTAGGTGTGCAAATTTCCACAAGACTGAACATCTCTAATCGCGTAAGAGGGGATTCAAACGACATCGAGGTGGCGCCATAAGAATTAAACAATTGAGGGTTAAGAAAAGAATTAAATGGATAAGAAGAAAAAGAAGATTATTTTTGGCTTTTCGAGTTTTTTAAGCAACATCTTTTATTAACGGAAAAAATGAGATAAGACAACTTAAACCAATAATCAACTTGTTTCACGGTAGCTCTCTAAAAAAACACACAAAGGAGCGGAGAAGTGGGAAAGCGCGAAGCTATTAAAAACCTTCTCCTTTCGGGTCGTAGTTCCTCGGAACAACCCTCCTTATACCCCCCTATAGGTTTGTTATTCATTAACAGGTGAGTCGTACTTCACAAGTGACACAAAGGCAAGTTTTAAATCTTTTGTTCGGGAACTTATTATGATAATGCTTCAGTTGAAAGCATTATATTGATGATGGTTTTTATTGATAATTAAGGATAATGTTTTTATATTTTTGATTTTTTTTATCTTATACTAATACTAATAAAAGAAAATGAAAAATATTTTTGTGTTTTATATTTTTATAAATAAAAGAAAATATTCACAAATGAGAATGATAACTTCACGAGGGAAGGGTCTTCAAACACGACAAACTTCAACTCGATATTCGTTTCACGGCCTCCCCGGCAGCGGCGCCAAAATGATGACTGTAAATTAGACCCTTACTATATATATAAATATAAATAATTATATAAATATAATAATTAGAATCAAAAATATCAATCAAATGTAGTATAGTATTACCGGAAGTATCGGTTTCTCACTTCGTTATCCACAAAGTTTAAAACCAGACCCGGGTCGTTCTCCCCGACGAGGCGTGAATGGAAAATCGAGTCGAGGTTTGTGAACAATGCTTGAATAATCAAATATTTGATTGGATTCTATTTCTACAAATAAAAACTCAAAAACAAGTAAAAGAAACCCTAAAACGAAAGCAATTTAAGATAAAACCTAAAAACGCGACTTAAAACCTAAATTTTCAAAATTTAAACCTAAAGTGATTTTTTTACTTTTAACTAATCCTAAATGACTAAAAAGTAAGAATAAAGAAAACTAGACCAAAAACGGAAACATTTAAAGTTAAAAACGCGAAGCAAACGAGAACGGGATCAAATCCCGTTCTTTAAAAATACAAATTTTGCAAAAATAACCCTAGGAATGCAAATTTATTTTTCCTAGGTCCTAATTGAAAAAAGAAAATTTAAAAAAAAGAATTTTATTTTTTTGACTTTTATTTTATTTTTTATGAATTAATTACTGTTTTAATGAAAATTAATTATTAAAAATAGTAAACAAATTTATAAAAATCTAGAAAAAATCTGGAAAATACTTTAATTAATGAGGAATTTTAAAAAAATGAAAACATGTTTGTCAGCTTATTGAATAAGCTGAAAATAAGCCAAAATTGGCTGAAAGCTTAATGGGCTAGAAAGGCTTATATATTAAATGTTGCAAGAAATGGCATGTGACAAGTCCCAAGGGCAGTGGTTAGTGTGTGTGACATGTGGGACGAGTGGGTGTTAAAGGAGAGGTCCAGGGTTCGAGCCTTGGCCTCCCCTTTTTGCAAATTATTTTTTTTTCTTTTTCTTTTTTAAAAACTTATAGAACAAACAAAGATAAGCAAATTTTAAAAAGCAAACTTTTTTTTAAATCACAAAATAAGCTGGAAAATAAGCTAAGAAATGGGCAGATTTGGCTACTTTTACACTAAGACTATATTTAAGCTAAACTGTTAAGCACTTAGAGGCAAAATAAGCTAAGGTAAATGAAAACTAAGCTAACACAGATAAGCTATACTACCTAAATAAGCAAAATGAAAGAAAATAAGCCAGGAAAAATAAGCAGAAAAGCCAGAATAAGCAAATAAGCAAATTGCACAAAACTACATACACAACAGCCTTAAGGGCACTTTTTTGGCTTAATTTTTAATCCCTTAGAGTGACTCTTTTGGCTTAAGGCTTGTACAAGCTGAAAGATTAGCTTAGGGGCTTTCTACAACTACAAAGAAAATAAGGTTTGCAACAAAAATAATCAGATAAAAAGGACAATGAAAAGTGTTGTTTACAAAGGGTATGCAGTTTTTGGCTGTTTCAGTTTTTTTTAAAAAGGCTTAAAGCAGGCTTACAAATAAGCCATAAAATAAGCTTCAAGTTAGAAACAAAGTTGAAACAGATTTAGACCAACAAAAAAAGAGCTAAGCCTCAAAAATTTCTAAGCTACTAAAAACTAATTTTAACTATCTGAATAAATTAAGTTAAAAAAGGTACATTATGACTATAAAAACTTAACATACTTGACATTTTTGATAAATACAAATGGAAAAGCAATTGACACATAAACTAATTGCTTTTGACACTAAAATCATTCAAAAACAAAATCAAAACTGTTTTACGAAGACATTAAACTAAAACGCTCTTTAAAACCCTGTTTGTCAACACAGATTTAAAGGACTATTAGGAAAAGACTCAAAACAAAACTTAAGTCCTTAAAAAATAAAAATAAAACAGACATAAAACACTTAAATATGCTTGCCAAAGATGGCCCAAAGACCAAAATGGTTTTTAAACACAAAATGACCCACTTTGGGTCCTTATGGGTCCTTATGCCAAACACCCCTTTAAGGGCAGTTTTGCAATTTAAACTAAAGGATCTTTTTAAGACTGATTTTGAGGGTTTAAGGCAAGATTTTTAAAAACAGATTATAAGCATGCAAAGTTAAGCAGTAGTAAGCAAAAAGAAACAACAATTAAGCACTGAAATAAGCCAAATAGCAATAAGCAGTTTCAAAGGCAATAAGATAGATTTAAAGGTAAAACCTAAATAAAAGGCATATAAGCAAATAAAGAAAGACAATAAGCATAAAAACAATTATAATAAGCAAGATAAGCAGTAATATAAGCAAATAAGCAGATGAACAGTAGAAATAAGCAAAAATGTAAAAAGAGAAACTCACAAGTTGTCCATAGAACTTGATGTAGACCTAACTCTAACCTATCAACCCTTAGGTCCAGCTTTGCATCAGTTTCATAACCGAAAATAAACCAAATCTCCAACAAGCTTGAAGATCCAAACAGTACAACCAATCCAAAATTCTTCAAAACCAAATGTAACTTGAAATTTTCCAAACCAAGCTTGAATAAGCTCACTGAAGTAAATGAGAATAAAGAATGATGAAGTGAAACAGAACTTTAATATGTAACAGTAACAATGGAGATGAACAAATATTTTTTTTGGAGTTTTATTGATTTTTTGGAATTTAAAGTACAATACGGAAAAGGAAATTACAAGGTATTTAAATTTGCAGTAATGTAAATGACAAGGTAACGAAAATGGTTAAACTAATTTTTAAGACATAAAATTGGGAACAATTTCTCTAAAAGACCTAACATCTATTTATACTAAACTATATGGTCTTCAAGCTGTGTTTCTTTAGTGAGTGCTTCATTGGTTGTGTTTGTTGTGTGAGAGAAAGCACAAAGTTAATCTCAGCCATTGAATGGTCTTGGTCCCCAAGCAAAACGATATAAACCCTTGATTTTTTTTTTCCTTGAGCCAATGGGTTTTTGTGGGATTGACAAGGTGGTGATGTGTTTTTGGCTGTATGTTGCAGAGTTAAAGACAAAAGAGGTGATGAATAGTGACAAAGAGATAGTGGCGGGAAAATAGGTTTGGTACTCTGTTTTGAGTCATATGCAGGGTAAAGGTTTTGAAGGTTGACAAAAGGAGCCCCTGAAAGTTATATGGTATATTGCAAGAAAGGTCCTTTGTGGTGTGTAACAGTTTTGTGGGTTGCCAAGTTTAGTCCCTGAGACATATAATAGTTATTACATGTACAGTCCTTGTGGATTAACGACAGTTAAGCTCAAAGGGTTACATGGGTTAATGGACTAACGTCAGTTATGTTGCTTGGGCTTTTTGGTATTGTTTGGGCCGAGTATATAAAGAAAAAGGAATTGGGCCTTATATGTTTATTTTGGACCAGATGAGTGTAAAAAGGATAATGGGCCTTTATTTTAGAATTTGGGCTTAATATCTTCACATAGTATACTAATGGGCTGACCCGACCCATTAGATGGGTTCGGGTGGGCCCATTAATTATTCTTTGGTTACGGCTTCGGCTTTGACCATTGACTTTTTTTTTGCTTCGATTTGACTTTGTCTTTTCCACGCTTTTCCATTCGGTGCACGGTTTTGTCCGTTTTTGCTTGATTTTTCGTCCTTTTGTCGGATATCTGTTTTCTGCATAATATAGATGAAAACATACAATTACAATGTATTTTTTGTACGTTTTTGGTCATTTAAGTCCGGTTTTAAAGGTCAAAGGTATGTGTGTTTAAGCACATACCAAAGGCCATAGGTGTACCTCTTAATTTTTTGTTTTCCGGGGTTACTAAGTGAGGAACTAATCTATCCAACTAATGGAACCTATCAGTATACGCAGCATGGCCTGCCCCGACCATGGCGTGATTCCACATCTCAGTTTCCAACTTCTGCATTTCCTTACTAGGACAAAACTCTTCTCTCATCAATACCTTAAAGTCATCACATGTCATACTAACAGCAACCTCATGGCTTCGTGTGTGAATCTGAGAATTCCACCACGTTAAAGCCTTACCAACAAAAGAAGCAGCAGTGTACTTCACTTTTTGGTCATCCCCACATCCACTCATATCCTGAACTGACTCCATCTTCCCTATCCAACGGGTATATACTATAGCACCTCCTTTACCATCATACTCCTTAGGGTTATAAGCTAAGAACTCCTTATAAGTACAACCCCTTATACCATTGTTCACAATGACATTCCTAACATCACCCTGGATGTTTTCATTGACGGAAATGTCGCTTTAGTTCCTATTGTCTCCCTGATTACTACCTTGGTTGCCTACTTGAGCTAAAATAGTGGGTAGCAAGTTCTGCAATTATTGGGCTATAATTGTAGAAAAGTCAAGGACTCCATGTTGATCTCACTTGAATGGATTTTAAATTCCTTAGCTTATGTAAGGTATAGTTATGCAAGATAAATCAAACACAACTATAGTAGAAACTTTGATTGTGAATATCAAAGACTATGCGGAATCTAGTTAATGATACTAAAAAGAATTTCAATGAAATAGTAATGAACAAGATCAATAACAAATAGTTTAACAAACTTTCAGCTTAAATATATTAAATACAAATACTCAACAGTATTAGGGTTACAAAACCTTGAAGCTATGACAATTCTATGAATAACTCGTTTTTGGTACATAGAACTCTATGCCCTAGGACCTCCTTTTATACACCAAGGAGTCCTACATGGCTTACAATACTTTCCTAAGTTGTCATGATCTTCTAAGCAAATAATTTATACATATCTTTTACAAAAATAACTTAATACTTATCTTCGTAAGTATTCTTGTTCTCCAATTAATCTTTATCCTTTCAATCCGACTTTATCCTCTTGACAGCAATAAGTCTTCTAGCAGTTGTAATTCAACAGCTGTTGTATCTTTATAACCAGCAGCACAAACTGAGCATAAGCAGTAGTAAGTACTAGCAGTACTAACTTTATGCTAACAGTTGTAACATTACTCTAGCAGTACTAAGTAATACTTAACAGCACTAAGTTACACTAGTAGTGGTAACATTTGCACTAACAGTATTAATTACTTAGCATATCTCTAGTCTTCAACTTTGAGTAGTTGACTACGGGAAAACTCACCCCTTATTATATAGAAATAAATATAAACAAATATAAATATATAACAAGGGTTAAAATCCCAC
>BQNB010116546.1:0-5000 GCA_026074375.1 Tanacetum coccineum
TGTCTTCGTAAGTTTTTTTAAGTTTCCTATTGTACTTTTGTTCAATTAACGAATGAAATTTAGTTTGTTTGAAAAAATGGACTATAAAATAAAATAGTGGGTAGGGTCTAACTGGCTTGAGTTATAAAGGAGGGTGTTTTGGCGTGTGAGTGAGTTGTATGAGTTGATGTGGCGCTGATGTGTTCAATTGGCTCAAGCCAGTCGGTGCCAAGGTACCTTAGGGTTTAGGCTCTTAAACTTATAACTCAGTACAAAAACACCCTCTTTTCAAAGTTATAGACACCCACGGACTCCATAATTTTTAAGTTTTTTTTATCTATTAAAACAGCACGTTAAACTAAAATTAAATTTCAATTAATAAAAAAAATTAAAAATGACACATTGAAAAAAAGGTACTCCTAGATATCTTGTCGAAGGTCGTTGTGCAATTTCCTATCCCGGAGTTATTTGTTTTTCCTTTGATGTATTTCGCATCTTTCGACCCACAAGGACCATTTTATGCCATTTTCACCATCTAAAATGGCAATTAACGGTCAACGTAACAGAGTTAGTTGTCAAGGGACCAAGCCCGTTATGGGTAAAAAACACAGAGAGGTGATCTACTAATTTTTTTCTAAGGAAAAAATTCGTTAAACTCAAAAAATTTCAGTGACAATTTATGCAATTAAATCTATTTTTAATCAATTACTCCTTCATTTTCTTAAAGTTTCTTTATTATCAATTTACACATATTATTAGGGATGAGCATTTGGATCCGAATCTCGGTATTGAACCGGAACCATACCGGTACTGTACCGTGACAATTGTCTAAATTCAGGACAATGACTGATAATAATTTATAACGTCTTTGACTAAAATTATGCATGTTAAGCTAGTTTTGTGTTAGTCGGGTCATTTTCATGCTTTGTGTTCAATTTCTTTAGGCACCCTCGCGTTATGAACGTACCTCGACCTACGATTTTATCTAAACGTCAACTTATTATTAATGATATGCTTAGGTGTTTTAAAATAGTTAGTGTCACCCACACTTAAAAACTTAGTTCTTTTTTACGTGGTATACACCTGATATAGTCGTTTCTGCACAATCAAAAATATTTGTAAAGGGATGGAAAGATACGGATACAAATCATAACACCTAAGTATCGTGATAAGTATTGATCTCCCGTATGTCGTTCTAAGAGATGATGAATTTGAGAAACGCGTTTTAGTTTTCGTTTTATGCTTAGTTATATCTTATTTTTGGTTTTTGACTAATAAACTAGTAGCGGAAACTTAAACGAAAATAAGGTAAAATAAAGCTAAAAAGGATAATGACAGATATATATGATAAATAATATACTTGTTTGAATATGGTTGATTCTTAGTAGTAGTTTTCGTGACGATTTGAGCTAAGAATTTGATCCGTGGAATACTTTACTCGAAAGTCGACATTTACTAGTCACCGGTTCCATTTACGCGGTAAATTTTGAAAAAGAGTGTAAAATAACCACAAAGCGATTTTGAAAAGTTGTTTTTATAAAATTCGTTTAAGTTGATTTATCAATAAAAAGGCGTTTGACTTAAATAGAGAATAAAGTTCCAAAACTTACGTGATTCCACTTTTTATTTTTAGCTAAAACAAGTTTTATCTTAAAACACTTTCAAAATATTACTCTTTTAATTCTCTATCAATTCTATCATATATAATATGTGTATTTCATGTAAACATTTAATATGTTAAGTCTATATCCTATTATCATTTTTATAAGTAATTATCATTTAACGTATTTTCAAACCGTATTTCAAAAACAAGCATATTAAACTGTTAACGTATTTTACTTCAAAACCTATATTAAATATAATGTTACATATAAAATGATGGTGTAAAGCTTAAGATTATGTACAGTGTATCAAATACACCATATTTGTATCTTTTTCCTCCAAGTTTATGTACAACTCTTTTAAAGCACAATGTACAAGCTAATCATGCTAATAACTATATTAGGCCTAATGTAAGCTCCTAATACCATGTTTAACCTTTTCACCCACTTTCAGCACAAGGTAACAAGTACTTAATTCATGGACTCCTAACACCCTTAATCATCTTAATCTTAACCCCTCTAATGCATGATTTAAAACCCTAAATCCTTTAAATTAAATCCTAAACCCCAATTTCAATTAAACTTAAAATAAACATAAAACTAAACTAAGCCTAAACCCTTATCCTAAACACTAAACATTATTCCTATCAATAATCTTAACCTTAATTATCATAAACCCTAACCCTAACGCGATCTAAACACTTTAAACCTCTAAACGAAACCCTCATCTACCAACACCGGACACCTAGTTACTTTCCTTTTGGACCCATGTTACTCCCAAGCTACGCAAACAAATGCTACCGCTAAGCACCTCCATGACATCACCAAGCAGCCACCCAAGTAGCTTACAAGCACTTCCATCACCTATTTGTAAGCTACTTGTAAACAATTCACCTCCTTGTTGCTCCTTGTAACTGGGGCTCCAAACAACATACCACCATCATTATATAGTTTCCTAGCTATAAAAGACTCATCATATAGCCTCTCAACTATACCTCTTCCTTAGCTAGATTAGACACTTATCAAGTCCTTAGATGCCAAGAAAACTTGGGCACAAAGGCTTACAAGCACTATATAACCGAAACTTACACACATTTCATTCATCCACAATCTTATCTCATACCTCAAATTAGAATTTTTAAATAAAATGCCTTTCCATAGCAGCAATAGTAGATCAGATAAAGTCCCTAAGCTCATAATAGTAGACACAAGATGCAAGAAAAACGAAGCTTGAAGTCGTTACTAAGCGTTACGAACGAAATCCTATTTCGACACATTTTTAGTCAGTAAGGCCTAAGATCTTGTTCCATAAGCTTATATTATATACAATAATGTTCATAATACTCTTAAGATCATATATGAACTCTTGTTTGAAGCTTTGAATCCTCAAACCCATGTGTTTTTGGATAAAAACCACTAAAAAGGCCTCCGTTTTTGATTTTCTAGCTTACGGATCCTTTTTTCTAAACTTTTGTTACTGTTTAAAAACTTATTATTTTAGTTATACTTAAATAAGTTATAACTGCAAATATCATTAGGAATCATAAAATAGTTGCATGATTTTTTAGACTTGTTTTGCAAAAAGTTATTCCATTGCAAGGCTCACTATATATCGTAACGTTTGAAATTTATAACTAAAGGTGCTGAAAATGTCATTTTATTAACGTTTAATAACTTTAAGGGACCTCTTTTCGCTAAGTTTCAAAGTAAAGGTTAATTTATATATATATTATAATTTTATCTAAAGGACTAAACTTGTACAAAGTTTATAAAACCTAGGGTATATATTGACAATTTTGTTAAACTAGAAAATATTATATTTTTATATTTTTTATAAATATTTTATATATTTTATATATTTTATATATTTAAATTATTCTTGCTTTGAAGAAACGATAAAACTATAATGCATCACTTTACTTGGGTAGCTTACATGTAAGCGGTTGCATTTGGGTATTAGTTATTGAGAGTTTGCTGGATTTAACGATTTTAATGTGTCCTGACTCCTCATACGTTTACTGCTTGGACTCTGATTTATTTGAGGGCCCGAAACATGTGTAGGTATTACAATATTTACATAAAAATCCAATCAATGTGATTTTTCAGTATGACTTAAAAAACATATCCAATCAACTAAGACATTGACGCATATTACCCAGGTTGTGTGACAAAGCCGACTTTCATTTCATATAATTTGGCCTATCAATTCAGATATCCTTTTGTACTATTTTAGGTGAGGTTCATTGCCTCGCATTCAATTTTTAAATGTTTCATAAACCCGGGAGAGGGATACATGCTATAAACCATGAATGCAAGAATTTTTCTGTATGTTATCCTGATACATTATTTCTTAAGTCTCTACTTTTGCCATTAAGTCCCCATTATCATGAACTGTTAATTTACTCGTCAGGAGTTAGGCCAAATGCCTGTGTATAGATCTATTTTGAGACTGGACATCCCGTTGGTGTTACCATCATACTGTACAGTAACAATAGCACAAATTTGAATAACTTTGCGGGTGTTTAGGCAAGGACACCGTTGGGGAAAATTATTTGTGGTTATTGATTAACTAAGGCTTCGGTGTCATGTGCTTTTGGCATTTAATACTATTTTAATGATAATTGGTATGGTGTTGCATTATTTACCACACTTTGGGTGTATAACAAAGTAAAAACACTATTGAGACTTGTTTTCTAATATCTGTTTTAGATATATCCCCCCCCCCCCCATATGGATTTTCACTTAACCTTGTGTTGACTTTTTAGGCAATGTTTATCTCAGGTAATTGGGAACTTAAAGCCGGAAGTGGCACGGACTTGAAGTGGCTCTAAAAGTTATTCATCAAACTTTATGTTTTTAGATGTTGGGACCTCACTTTTTGTAAAGACTCTGATGAATAAATGAATGATAACTTATCTTTTAAAAACGTCTTTATGGTTCCGATTTCTATGATCATGAATGTTGTACTATGATATTAATACCTCCAAGATTCGCTTCCGCTGCTATATGTGTAAAAATGGGGGTTGTTTTTGTTACTAGACTTGTATCAGAGCACGGTTATTAGAGAACAGGGATTGAAACCTTAACTATAACTACTTTTCTTTTTCTAGCCAAGAAAGTCCTATGTGCGCTACATCTTTCGGAATAGTATGTAAAGATACATAAGTATTATACTGTTATATAAATAACTTATGTTATTTACCGCTGAGTTATTAACAGAACGATGTCTTCTCCAACCCTAACCATCTGATTCCGGTTTTGAGGATGCTTTTCTAACATCTTTCTCCTGACTTTAATCCTCGGCTTCTACGACTATGTCCCAGCTTCACGGGAGAAATACATATTCTAGCTCTTCAAAATCTTCTTGGGCGTAGTTCCAATGGCTTTCAACAACTCTTTCACTCTTTCATGATGTCATAC
>BQNB010116546.1:10000-21344 GCA_026074375.1 Tanacetum coccineum
CTTTAAGACAAAGATACAGGACATATGAATTTCAATTATGCCATTTGGTTTTAAACTATGCAACTGCTGTATTCATGGATCTCTTGAAACCGCTGTAGTATACATATTGGACTAAATCTTCGTATATTATTCATCGATGAAACAATAATAATAATAAATGAAAATAATTTTAAAAATAAATTATAAGAATTTAAAAATATAATAAATATAATATATAAAAAATTATATTTAATATTGTTCATTTTACTCTCGTAACAAGAAGACCAATCATCTGAGAATAATTTTAGAATTACTTAGATAAGTGAAATTATATGACAGTTCTACATGTAGTGATTTGGATCGCATGGTGCAATTTCTTGGAAATTAATTGATAGGCAAGTAACTTCATTTTGATCCACGCCAAGATTGAAGCAGTTAAAGAACTGGGCAATCTTATACACCCACAGAAAAAATACGTCAATTATTAAGGACTTGCCGGGTATTATAGGAGATTTATCCAAAGATTTTTTCGAAGATTGCAAAGTCTTTGACTAAATTAACCCAGAAAAACAAGATCAGAAGGATATTGGGGCGAAGACAGAATCGGTTTTCAATGCTAAAACAGCCAGCTATGTGAGCTCCAATCTTAGTCATTAACAGAAGGATAATGACGATTTTTTGTAGTTTAATGTGATGCATCCATCAAGGTCTGGGAGCAGTGTTAATGCAAAGAGAAAAGGTTTCACATATGGTCCCGACAATTAAGCTAATGAAGGAAAAACTATAACCACTTGACGATCTCGAATTAGGAGCAGTAGTGTTCGCTCTTAAAATTTGGAGACACTATATGTACGGCACCAAATGTAATGTGTTCACTAATCATAAAAACCTTCAACACATCCTTGATCAGAAAGAGTTGAACATGAGATAACGTCGTTGGTTAGAATTGTTTGCAGATTATGATTGTGAGATTCGTTATCACCCTAGAAAGGCAAATGTCGTAGCAGATGCCTTAGCCTGATTAAGAACGAATTCATAACATCTTAGTTACGTAGCATTAAATCATGACCGTTCATCCAAAACTCCATCATAATTCTCGAAGATCAAACTGAGGCAACTCAGGAAGAAAAAACATCAAAGCTGTGAACTTACAGAGGAATGGACAAAGGTTTTAAAGTACTCCTGATGGACCCGTTGTCATCAAGAACCGAAGCTGGCTTACCACCTTGGGTAATCTGGGGATTGATCATGCACTGAATCTAATAAATCAAATTATTCATTCACCGGTTCTTCTAAAAAATGTTTCACGATCTAAAGAAAACTTATTGGTGCCTTAACATTGAGGCAATCATCACTGAATATGTTGGCGCAAATGTTGGACATGTTCTTGAGTTTAAGGCTAGGAATGTCAGAAGTCATAGGCTTACTGGTACAACCAAGAGATTCCTATGTGGAAGTGGGAAAAGAATAACAATAGATTTTGTCACAAAACTTCCCAAAACATCAAAGCGGAATGAACAATCTGGGTCATTGTCGTCGTCTTACAAAAATCCCGCCACCAATTTGTATCCTACCCGAGAGACAGATAGTATGGAAACCCTTACAAGGTTGTACATCAAGGAAATAGTCTCCTGACATGGCGTGCCAATATCTATCATCTCGGATCGTGATAGTCATTTCACATCCAGATTCTGGCAATCATTACAAAGTGCTTTGGGTACTCAATTAAACATGAGTACAACATATCATCCTGAAACCGATGGACAAGTGATATGGGTCATTCAAACACTCGAAGCAATGTTGCTTCGTGCCTTTACGTTTATTGACTTGGAAAAGGATGGGAAAAAAACACTTTACACTTGGCTAGAATTTTCTTATTAATAACAAGTTACCCATGAAGTATTAAGACAAAACACATTCGAGGCACTTTATGGTCGAAAGTGTAGATCACCTGTTTGTTGGGCCGAAGTTGAAGATGTTCAACTTACAGGACCAAAAATAATTCATGAAACCACTGAGAAGATAGTGCAAATTAGACAATGCTTGCAAGCTGTAAGAGATCGGCAAAGTAGTTATGCCAATGTATGACGAAAACATTTAGAATTTCAAGTTGGAGATCGTGTTATGTTGAAAGTATCACCTCGTAAAGGAATCATTCGATTTGGAAAACGAGGAAAGCTTAACCCTCGGTACATTGGACCATTCAAAATCCTTGAACGTAGTGGTCCAGTGGCATATTAACTTGAGCTTCCCGAAGAACTCAGAAATATCCACAATACCTTTCACGTTTCTAATCTATAGAAATGCTTATCTGACGAATCCCTCGTCATTCCAATGAAAGAGCTTCGGCTCAATGACAAACTCAACTTTATGGACGAAGAGAATTTGGTCAGGAGAAAGGAAGAATTAAAAGAGAGTAGACAGCAAAAAGAACAGCAACTTATCTAGATGAGATAAAGAGATTGGGTAGAAGAAAGAATAAGAATAGCTTAAAAAGGAGAGAAGTAGATATAAATAAGTTGACATGGAGAAAGAAGTATTGCTGAGAGAGTAGAGAAGAATAGAATCTTAAGTAGAGACGAAAAGAGTTAGATACTTAATACTAGTAACGTAGCAGTTAGTAAAAAGAAATTAGAAAGGTTACGAGGAATTTTAGATATAGAATTCATGAACGAGAAGGTTTTGAGGATACGAAAGAGAATGAGAGCAGAGAACGAGAAGTTTTTCAGTTAAAGAGAAAGTAGCAGTTATGGAATCGGTAGAGAATTTAAATGAAAGAAGAATCTAGAGTAGAATTTAGCTGGGAAAATAACTCCGATAAGAGGAATTTGAGTTTTAAAGATACCACACAGCCCGCCCAGTAAGATAAGTTAGTAAGAAGAAAAAGCAGAATCAGAAAGAAGGATAGAATCAATGGAGATTAGAATGAAGAGAAAAAAATGAAGTAGATTAAATGAGATTATAGAGAATGAGTAAGTAGAACTTTAGAGAAATTCTCTTAGAACCAAGAGTAGTTAAAAGAAAGAAAGAGAGAAGGGGGGGAATCATATCAAAATAATACAGAGTAAGAGCAACTAAGGGTAGATTCAAGATAGTGGATAATCAGTAGATAGCTATTAAGATTAAGAGAGCTTAAGCCAGCGCAATTATTAGTAGATAGAGAAGTAGAGTAAGTCTAGTTGTATGTTTATAGAGGTAAGCAGATTAGATCTAGTAGGTTAAAATAATAAATGAGTAGAAAAGAGAATGAGGAGGAAATAAAGAAAGAAAAGAAGCGTGTTAGATAGAGATTGTGACCATAAGATAGAGTTTAGTAGTTGAGAAGCAAGAATGATTTGATCAGAGACTAGTAAAGGGGGGGGGGTCGGATTAACGAAGAGAGAAAGAGAAGTTCCAAAGCTCAGACAATAGTATGAAATTGAGAGAAGAAGAGAAAGGAGAAGAGATTTTATGATTAGAGACGATAGAGAGAAAGAATAGAAAAGTAGATAGGAGTAAAGATTAAGTAGTAGCAAGAGAATAATTGTAGTTATATAATAAGTTTTAGAATTTGTGACTAACTATGAAGAGTAGAAACGAAATGGAGAAAGAGATCGAAGAGGAAGAAGCTAAAGAATAAGATTTGAAGTAGAGAAGAAGAGGACGATAAGAATAGTTATTGAGAGAATCATAGAGAGTCATTAGTAGAGACTTCTTAAGAGGAGAGATTTATTGAGATAGAATATGAGAGTTAATAGTAATTTAGTTGAAGAAATAGAGAGGAAGAATCAGTTTTCAAGGGAGGTACAAGATAAGTCTAGCAGTAAGTAGTTGATAAAAAAAAAATTAGTAGTGAGAAGAGTAAGCAAAGAAGAGAAATAGTGAAGAGAATAGAACCTCAAGCTAGAAGAAACTAGAATTAAGGACCTAGCGGTATTGTAGAGTTGAGTTATCGGGGTAAGGCGCAGAAAGAATGTTATATAGTTAGATTTTTAGAGCATCTGAAAGAAAGCAAGATTTAGAAGTTTCAGAGTGAAGAAGATGAGAGTAGCAAAATCAGAAGATAAGAGATAAGAAAGATGAGTGTAGTAGAGAAGTTAGTAGATAGAAATAGAGAAGTAGCAATCTAGATGGAGATAGTAGCACTAGAAAAGAGAGAAAGTTTAGAAGTAGAATTAGAGAAAGAAGGACATAGAAAGAAGAGTAGAAAAAGAGTAATACAAGAAAGTTAGAGAACATCTAGGAAGCAGAAAGTCATGAGAATAGAGAGAGTTAGAAGAAAAGAAGAAAGGGGGAAGAAGAACAGTTAGAAGGAGAAGATAGTATCGAATACGGATTAAGAATTTTGAGAATCAGCAGACAGACAGAATCTAGATGTAGTTTAGTAAGTAGTAAAAGCGAGATATAGAATAGAGATTAGAGATTAGAGTTGAATGTTTAAAGAAAGAAAGAAGAAGATCTGAAGAGTCAGAAGTAGAAAGAGAGTTAGATCGAGAGTGAGAAGTAGAAATGTGAAATAAAATTAAGTTCTGGCTGAATAACGTCTATTTTGAATAGGAGACAATTAGTAAAGTTAGAAATAGAAAAATATGAACAGTAAAGATTAGAAAAGTGAACGAGGTAGAGAAGAAGTGTGCAGAACGAGTAGCAAAAATGCAAGAATATAGTGAGTAGAAGAAGATAGTGAAGTAACTAGGAGAACCATAAAGAAGATAATGAATAGTTTAAAAGATAGAGTTTGATGAGTAGATAGAACCATAAAGATTTAAAAGAAGGTTGTAGTAGATAAAAGCGTAGAAGAAAGAAAAGGAGATTAGACCAGCAGATCTCAGAAGTTTGTTAATATTAAGCATATAGTATATAGATAGGAAGGTAGAGAATAGTAGAGTAGATTGAGAAGAAAAAAGAAAAGCAGAGAAAAGAAGAATGAGGAAAGTAAGAAGGATAGAAAGATTAAGAACTAGAAAGAAATAGTAGAATAGTAGTGATGAGTAAGATAATAAGAAGAGAAATTGAGGTAGAAAGTGAAAAAACATGAATATTAGTACAGGCATCGATAGAAGAGAAGATTGAGGTGAAAGAAAATGACAGAGTTAGATATTTATAGTGAGTGGAATTTGAGTTTTAAGTAGAATAAGAAAGAGAAAACTAAAGATAATTAGAGTTTTGGAAGAATTTTAGAGGTAGAAGAAAAATAATAAAAAAAAACTGAAGATGTAGTTTGAATGATAGAATAAATAGTAGCTAAGAAGAAGATAGTAGAGAGAGAGAGTAAATAGATAGTAAAGCGTTAGAAAATTATAAGCAGATAGTAAGTGTAGAAGAAGTTAGTGAGAAGAAGTGGAGAGAATTTATAAGACGATAGAAAGTAGCTATTGTAAACGACAGATGTTTAAGATTAGAAGAGAAGAACCCAGATCAGTAGAGCATGATGAAAGAAGAGATACGTGTATTTATAATAGAGGAGAAGAAGAGAATAAAAGTGAAAGATTAGAATAGGTCCTTATGATTAGTATGATTAGAGAAAAGAAAGAGTGAAGCTTAGACAAAAGAAGAAAAGAGAATAAGGAGGCAAAAAGAGTGTAGAGATTAGAATAAGAGAGTTACTTTAGTAGTAGAAGTGAGAGAAGGATAGAGATGAGTGAAAAGCAGAATTCACGTTAGAGAACCCTCCATATATAGTGTAGAGATAGAAAATATGATAGAGAGTAGAGATATATGAAAATAAGAGAAAGTAAGATACTGAAAGACTAAGATGGTAATGAGAGTAAGAATTAGAAAGGATGGCGAATAAGAGAAGTAAGTATGGAGGGCTGTATCTAGAAGATGAGAAAGTAAGGAGAATCAGCTGGAGATTATGGATCAAGAAGTCAAGCAACTGAAACAAAGTCGTATTCCTATAGTTAAAGTAAGATGGAACTCTAAAAGAGGACCATAATTTATATGGGAACGCGAAGATCAAATTCGTGCCAAATTTCAAATGTTTCTCTAAACATCACTCCAGGCATTCCTAACTAAATCTCGGGACTAGATTTCTTTTTTAAGGGAGGAGAACATATAAACAACCCGTAATTTTTTTCCCCCATTTTCAATGTAATTATTCCCATCTATTAAATTAGATGCAATGTTATCTATCCATCTATTTTAAATATAAAAGCTATCACCTTCTTACAGAAGAAATTTTTTGTTTTTATCTCATTATGCAAAGTAACCTTGAATCTATAAAGTAATCGAGCTCACGCAACCTATATCAATGCAATCTATTTCTCATGTTTATTCTTGTTAACATCCTAATATGTCAAGTTATATCCTAATATCGTTTTTACTCAAGTACATTATCCTTTTAACGTACTTTCAAAATGATTTATCAAAACAAGCATTTAAACGTTAACGTTTTACTTCAACCTAATTATATGTTAATGTTTTACATATAATTGGATGTGTAAGCCTTCAACTTATGTATATAAGCTTGTATAATACACCATAATGTGAATCATATTTTACTCCAAGTCAATGTACAAATATAAACTCATTTAAGCTTAATTGTTCAAGCTAATCATGCCTAAAAACCTAATTAGGCTATTAAGCATATCTTAACCATGTTTAAAACTTTAAACACTTTAGACAAGGTACAAGTACTTAATTTATGACTCCTAAACCCTAATCTATCCATAATATTAACTCTAATCCATGTTTTAAAACCCTAAATCATAAAACAAAACCCTAAACCCTAATTTCACTTAAACCTTAAAACTAAACCCTAAAACCTAAAACTAAGCCATAAAACCTAATCCTAAACACTAACCATAATCCAATTACTAATCCTAAACTTTAATCTATCCTAAAACTAAAACACTACTCGATCTAAAAACACTTAAACCCTAAACGAACTAACCAAACCCGTCACCACTTTTCTTTCCTTATTTGACCATTTTACACCCAAGCTTGCATCCATGACCTCAAGCTACTCCATATGACTATCACCAAGCAGCACCAAAGTAGTTAACAAGCACCTCATAACTTACTTATAAGCTACTTGTAAACAAATCTCCTCCTTGTTGCTCCTTGTTAACCGTGGCTCCAAACAACCTCCAATCATGTTTCTAGTTTCTAGTCGTATAATAACTCATCATAACTAGCCTAATAAACCTCAACTAGCTTAGACACTTATCAAGCCCTTAGATGCCAAGAAAACTTGGGCACAAAGGCTTACAAGCACTATATAAACCGAAACATACACCACATTTCATTTCATCCCACACATCTCATCTCATACCCTCAAATGGAATTCTAGCCTTACCATAGCAGCAATAAAAGATCAAGAGAAGTCCGTAAGCTCAGAATAGTAGCCAAGAAGCAAGAAAAACGAAGCTTTGAAGTCGTTACTAAGCGTACGAACCCGAAAACCCCATTTCGACCCATTTTAGCTCAAGTAAGCCTAAGATCTTGTTCCATAAGCTTATATTCTATACAATAATGTTTATAATACTCTTAATATCATATATGAACTCATGTTTGAAGCTTTGAATCCTCAAACCCATGTGTTTTTGGTAAAAACCCTAAAAACGACCCGTTTTGATTTTCTAGCTAAGGGATCATTTTTCTAAACTTTTGTTACGTTAAAACTTCTTATTTTAGCTTATACTAATAAGCTATAACCTGAAAATATCCTTTGGAATCCTAATATAAGCTTGCATAGCATTTTGGACTTGTTTTGCAAAAGTATTTCATGCAAGGGGTATATATCGTAACTTTCTGAAATTTATAACTAAAGGGGCTGAAAATGTCATTTTCTTAAAGTTATAACTATAAGGACCTATTTTGCCAAGTTTCAAAGTTATGGATTTAATATATATATATTTTTTATATAAAGGACTAAACTTGTAAAAGTTTATAAACCAAGGGTATATATTGCCAATTTTGCAAACTTATAAAATATTATATTTTAATATTAATTATAAAAATATATATATAAATTATTCTAGCTTTTGAAGAAACTTAAAACTATAATGTATCACATTACTAGGGAGCTTCATGTAAGAGGTTCATTGGGGTTATACGTTTTGAGAGTTTGTTGGGATTTACGATTAAAGTGTCTTGGCTCCTCAAATACGTTTACTAATGACTTCTGAATTGGATGGCTCGAACAGTGCTACAATATTTCCAAATAAATCTCTAATCTCAACAGTGGATATTTCATTATGACATAAAACATATCCAATCAAACTAAGACTTGACATATTACTCAGGTTGTGTGATGAAGCCGTTACCTTTCATTTCATATACTTTTACTATCAATCAGATTTCACCTGTATATTTAAATTGAGTTTATAGCCTAGCATTCAATCTTTTAAATGTTTCATAAACCCGCGAGGGGGATACATGCTATAAACCATGAATGCAAAGTTTTTTTGGTAAGCTCATCCTGATACATTATTGCCTAAGTCCTTACTTTTGCCATTAAGTCCCCACTATCATGAACGTTAATTACTCGTGGGGTAAAACGCGAAATGCTGTGAATAGATCTATTTGGGACTGGACTCCCTGTTGGTGTACCTATACTGTCGGTAACCAATAGCACACATTTGAATAACTTTGCGGGTGTTTGGCAAAGACACCCGTTGGGGCAATTATTTGTGGTTATTGATTAACCTAAGGCTTCGGTGTCATGAGCTTAGGGCAATAATACTATTTTTCATGATAATTGTATGTGTTACAATTATTTACAACTATGGGTATTTTAACTAAAGTTAACTCACTATTGAGCTTGTATTCAAAACTGTTTACTATAAACCTATGAATTTCACTCAACCTTTGTGTTGACTTTTTAGCATGTTTATCTCAGGTAATTGAGCAACTTAAAGCACGGAGTGGCAAAGACTTGAAGATGGCTAAATTGTTTTTATTCAAACTTTATGTTTTTAGATGTTGGGACCTACTTTTGTTAAAGAATATGAAGAGCAAATGAATGATTAATTATCTTTGTAAAAACGTCTCTTTTCGATTCGTTTTCTATGATTATGACTGTTGTACTATGAAATAATACCCCAGATTAGCTTCCGCTGCTATATGTGTAAAAATGGAGGTGTTATACAAAGCGATTTTGAAAAGTTGTTTTTATAAAATTCGTTTAAGTTGATTTATCAATAAAAAGGCGTTTGACTTAAATAGAGAATAAATTCCAAAACGTACGTGATTCCACTTTTTATTTTTAGCTAAAACAAGTTTTATCTTAAAACACTTTCAAAATATTACTCTTTTAATTATCTTCTAATAAAAAATCTCAACTCAAGTTACAATAATCTCTTCCAAATCGCCACTTTAACTTTCACGTCAAATCAACCAATCACCAAACAAGTATATATATATAACTACTCTAACATGCTATAATAGCTATGTGATGTGTGATGGTGTGGTTGAATTAATTAACCTAAGTATGGTAAACAACGATAATAAAGAGAATATTGAATAAGGATTAGGAAGCACCGTGATTGGATTAAGGAGGATGATGATTAAGAATACTAAACTAAAAACCCTTTCCAAATGCATAAATCAACCCAAATACTCCATAAACCCGCTAATAACCATCAAAAGCTCTATAATAACCCTTAATCTTAATCAAAACTCTTCAAAATCGAAACTTTATGTGATTTGAGGTGAATTTGAAAGGAAAAATTGCAACTTTATTAATTAAAAAGCTAAAACATTTGATTTTTAAAATACAAATTACTTGAAAGTTCTTTTACCCTTGTACTAAACAAATTGCATTAAAATATAAAATTTACAAATAAAAAAAAAAGGTAGATGGTTCGTGTGATGTGCAAATCCTTAAATAACAATGGAGAGTTGATATGACCGTTGAGATGGTTTCTTCCCTTTGGGAATTTAACGTTGGCAGGCAAATTAGATTATTAATTGGCTACATGTTTCGACTGGCCCATGTGGAGAGAACTAGCAATTTGAATCGAGTATCATCAAAAGTAGGGGTGAGCCGAAAAAACAAAAAACCGAAATCGAACCGAACTAATAACCGAACCGAATTTGTCGAAACCAAACCGAATTTGCCAAAACCGAACCAAACTAGGAATTCGGTTCTCGGGTTGGATATGGGTTTGGACTGAACCGAAAACCGAATTTATGTAAATATATATATTTTTTATACTATTCTATATATATAAAAAGATCAATAATTTTATCATAATATAAAAAAACATTTTTTATTCTTGAAATAATTTTTTTTTCTAAATATCCATGTATTTTTTTTTCAAATAAATGATCTAATTCGGGTTATTCGGGTCAACTCAAAAACCGAACCGAATTCAAATTTGGTTTTCGGTTCAGTTTGGTTTTCGGGTTAACCCAAAGGAAAATTTTAACCGAACAAACCGAATAACCCGATAACCGAACCGATCAACGCCCCTAATCAAAAGATACAACCGTTTACTTATTTCTTTTTTTCTTTAATAATAAGGTAGGCTTGGATCATGGACTCGGGCTTCACTTAGGCTTTCACTTGAGCTTGAGCTAGATCTTGGATTTCATCTTTGATCTTCATATCTTTAATATATTTTCCACTAATTTTCTCATTAATCTTCACTTTTGCTGACATTTGTTTCAGTAACGAGTTGGGTTACCCGCGCTTCGCCGCGGGGCGCAAAGGACAAACGGTCGTTACTTAACGTTCGTTATGTAACGACCGATAGACGGACAATTTTCGTAAATTAAAAAAAAAACTAACGGTCGTTACTTAACAGCCGTTAGTGAGGGGAGGGGGAATTTCGTAATTTTTTAAAAGTGAGGACTGTCGTTGGTTAAGTAACGACCGACTCCAAGGACTATTTTCGTAAGTTGTTAAAAAAAGTTAATTGCTAGAAAAAAAATATAACGATCATTACTTAACTGTCGTTAGTAGGGGAGGGGGAATTTTTTAATTTTTTTAAAGTGAGGACGGCCGTTACTTAACGTTCATTAAGTAATGACTGAGCCCAAGGACTATTTTCATAAGTTGTTAAAAAAAATAACGGTCGTTAATTAACAGCCGTTAGTGGGAGAGGAGGAATTTCGTAATTATTTTAAAGTGAGGGTAGTTTTTGTAATTTGTGTCATAGTGTGGGGGTGTTTCGTAAAATTTATGCTAAATGGGCTGGGCCTGAATATAGGCCAGATTTTGGGCTGGGTGACGGGTCGGGTCGGGGCTCCAGTTTGCAAATGGAGTACCTGCTGATTGTTTATATTTATAATTCTCTAATGGTACTTTGAAATAAAATAACAAATAGACATAATATTTGCAATAAAAACCCTAACTTTATTACTCCCTCCGTCTCACATTAAGTGTCCACTTGACTTTTTCAAAGTCTTTTTTCTTCAACTTTGACCTTAATGATTT
>BQNB010116547.1:0-17994 GCA_026074375.1 Tanacetum coccineum
TATATGTATATTGTATATATTATATATACCTAAGGGTTTATTCTTTGATATTACTATTGGTCAAATTTGGAATATCATTGTCCTTCTAAGTCTGTGTCTAGGATACGCTTCAGGCTTAACTAGTTAATTGGATATTGCCAATGGTTTATTGATCGTGTTGACTAGCAGGTGACCTAGATAATTCAACAAGTAACCTTCTGATTCCATTGGATAGTTGGACAAGTGGACTACTAGTGTATAAATTGCCATTAAGCGGTAAGTGGGTAAAGTCTCTATAAGCTAGGGTTTAACAAGATCACCATTGCTTTAATCCCTAAGATAGATTATAATCAGCAAATAAGGATGCTTTATGTGGATGCTTTAATTATGACAGAATTAATGTGTCTAGGTCTTAGGATGATGTAACGCCTAAGTCTTAAGAATGATATGCTGCCTCGAGAGAAGAAATTATTGCACTTAATAAACAAACCAACACTCTAATCGGATTAATAATGGTTAATACAGTTTTCTTATATAAGGTTCGACCGCTCTTTTATCTTTTGTCTATTAGCTTGCGTGGGTAACAGTGTCTTGAATTGATTGTAGTCACCAACCAAACCGTGCCAGTCTCTCAGGCTGAAAACCCCCTTTTTCCCGTTAGAATTAGGATTTAGACTGACATAGGTTTAACATAGGATTAGAATAGAATTAACATAGATTAGATAACCAAGATATTAATTAAATTGATAGATTTAACTCGCTCATGTGTTCGACCCACACCTACTTACTACGAAACTACTATCGATCGGGTACACTGCCAGTTAAAATGTTGTTTTGGTTGAGTCGGCAAAATATAAATTTAAAACTTAAATCATCTTAAATAAACCACACACTACAACACATCAAGTTTTTGGTGCCGCTGCCGGGGAGTGAAAATCAATCTTGATTTTTATTTCATATTTTGGTTTTTAACATTAGATTAGATCTAACCCTTAGGATTAGTGTAATTCAGATTAGTGTATATTCTTGTATATTCTGTATATTTGTCTTTAATTGTTTGCTTGTATAATTGTTTGTTTGTTTAATTGTTTGCGTATTTAATTATTTTTCTTAATACACTGTTCTTGTCGACAATTGAATACGGCGTATCCACTTCCACTGGATACGGCGTATCCAGTTCTCTGTCCAATACAGCGTATTCATCTCAACAGATTAATACGGCATAACTACTTCCATTGGATAGGATACTTCGATCGTCTTGGAACAGAAATCCCCTAATTAAAATACTTGTTTTCGTGCAAAAAATTCTACCTTCCTTTGAAACAATCCTACTGATTGTTATATCTTGTGTCAGGGTAGTGCATGACAAGGAGTTCTACAAACGAACTATTCACACCTTACAAAGAACCTGAATGAGAATTTCGATCATCAAGGAGACACTTCAAGACTCTAAGTCTTGACGAATTGAGATCGCCTGATTTCAATCTACTTTCTGACCAAGAATACTCGGAGGAAGAAGAAGAGGAAGCAATGGCGGAAACAATGGAACAATACATGAGCAAGACCCGAACGGACTATGGATCAAGAGTCGCTAGGCCTAAAATTGATAACAAAAATCAATTTGAACTGAAATGACCAATTTCTTAAGGATCTTCGAGAAAACACATTTAGCGGTTCGGATAATGAGGATGCAAATGAACACATTGAGAAAGTTCTCGAAATAGTTGACTTATTCCATGTTCCTAACATCACTGTGGATCAACTAATGCTCCGAGTCTTTCCTATATAGAAGATCAATGAAGCCAAGAAGGTCCTAAAAAGTGGTCCGATCAATGGGAAAACTCTTGTAATCTCTACACTCCACTATACGCGTTCGGTTAGCATTATGTTTAATCGTTCATCTATGATTTCGTGTATTGTTACAATGACTATCGGCTAATACCTTTAGGTATTAGCCATGTTTATGATAATATAATGTTTTGATTTGTCTTTATATCGATTGTTCTTTATTCGTTGCATGTTGATTATGTTTATCACTTCATACCCGTTTATGTGCTTAATTATGTGTTTTTCCTATCATTCAACTGGATCTAGTCCTACATATTTAATGCGCTGCAACTTCGGTGTTGTTTGGGCGTAGGCTAAGAGTCCGGGATAGAAACATATAACGCTTATTCATATAGCTAGAATAATAGGATCACCAATAGAAAGCCCTGTTTTGATCTATGGTTAAGTGGATAGGTAGACTAAGCCGGTGACTTAGGATTACACATAACGTCCTGTTTCCATAGGTAGTTAAGTGGGTGTGGACTACTAGTATATGAATTTCCATTAAGCAGTAAGTTGGTAAAGCCTCTATGAGCTAGGATTCAATATAACCACCAATATAGTTTCCTAGATAAATTATAATCAACGGTGTGAGCTTTATGCGGGTTTAGGTTAATTGTGACAGGATTAACTAGCGACAAACCTCGAGTCTAGGGAGAAGATCCACCTAACTTTGGAATGATATACCACCAACGAATTAATACAATCATTGCACGAATAGACAATCAAGGCATATTATTAGATTAAACTGGCTAATACGTTTTTCCTAAGATTTGACCTCTTCCCTATCTTTTGTTAATCACTTGTGTGCGTTATTTGCCATCACCTTAGGATAATTAGAACTAAACTCGTGCCAGTCTCTCAGGCTAAAACCCCCCTTTGCGTTAGTTTAGGTTTAATTAGAATAATTAGGTTAGATTAGTATCAAAACTAGATAGATAAAATACCAGTAGAATTAAGAGTTAACTTCCACTCTCAGTGATCGACACCCTACTTACCACGAAACTTCATCTGACCGGGTACACTGCCCGTTAAAGTGTTGTTTTTAGGTATAGTCAGCATAAAATAAATAGTAAACTTGATACATATATAACACCTACACAACGACACATCACTTATTTTGGAGTTTTTTAGTACATTTAGGGTTGGTCAGGCCATATTCGATTTGGATACGCCTGGGGCCCTACAGTTTTAGTTAGGAGGAGCTAGGAGGCGTATGAGCTGGAGAGAGTTTATTTTGGCCCTGGGATTATACACTGCTGAGGAGATGCAGACTGTTGGATTCGGTGCTTACTGGGCCGATAGTGCGAGACAGATCCTCGACAAGGGGGATTTGAGGGATTATTGGATAGGGATCTTATTTGATAGAGATTTCCTTGGCACAGCCCCATATTACACTGCGATTCGAGATCCTATTCTTAGGCTGTGCCATAGGTTGATTGCTTGTAGTATTGCTGGAAGGTGTCAGGCACCTGAGAAGGTGACCGTGACGGATTTGTTCTATTTGAGAGGGATGGACGTTGGCTCGGTCAACGTCTCTTATTTATTGGCTAGGTATTTGAGATTGTTTGCTGCTGGGAGGAAGAGCGGGGCTCATATTTCTGGTGGGCAGTTTGTAGCTCGATTGGCTGAGCATTTTAGACTTCTGAATGCGGAGATACTTGGAGGATTGACGGTTATTGCCCCTGAGCTTCCGATTATCGATATGGGTGAGCTGATGAGGATACATATCTATATGGAGGTTGATGATACATGGGACTGGGTGGCAATGAGACCAGAGAGGCAACTCAATGTTGCGGATGGTGCCCTTGGGGTGGCTCAGGATGCCCCTATTGTTGATGAGGGTGGCCAGGATGATCCGACACCCGTACATGCACCACCACCACCACCAGTTGCTGCCAGGACCATGCCACAGAGAATGGCCAGATTAGAGGAGGATGTACATGAGATTCGTGGGGCATTGACTGAGCAGCGCGAGGTAATTGACGCGATGGCTCGTGATTTTTCCAAGTTCAATACATGGGATGTTACTAGCCTCGCACGGATGATGGACAGGACAGGAGTTACCTATGTGTCATATTCTGAGACCCATGTACCTTATCAGAGACGTCGAGTCAGACAGAGGACTGGCGAGGCCAGCACCTTCGCAGCACAGCAGGACCCACATCAGCCAGACCCATGATCCCTCCTATCCTTATCTTTTGTTCATATCTATCTATACATTTATTATTATTCATGTCATGATGTATCTAACTATTAAACCTGTTCTCATATTTTTGCATATATATCATGGTATGACGTTTTGATTTGTTTGTGTATGATAGAATCAAGCCTGGCAGTAAGTTCAGCACCATAGTTCATGAATATGTTACGGAACCAAGCAATATATTCACACCAAGTGCATGAGATGGAATAAAAAGAAGAGAAGCTGAAGACAAGTCTACCTTAAAGACTTTGCTGTAAACAAAAGTCCTTCCCGGGAGACAACCCGGATTGTTATTTAATTTCATCGAGTCTGTCTTCCCAGACATCAATACGGCGTATCCGCCCCATGCCATACGGAGTATTGATTGTCTGGATGTTATCAGTCTTTACTTTTTATGCACTTTAAAAACATTATTGTCAGTTCTAGAATACGGCGTATTCATTAATTTGATATGGCGTATCCACCAGACTGACTCGTATTTAGTTTGTTTAGTTTAGTTTAAATTAACCGTAGATGCCAAGATAGGAATGCATGTTTTTCCTATTTTACACAGGACCTCGTGAAAGAAATATCGACGAAGTTGGTGGAATGCATTTTTCTGGAATTCTATGTGTGTGCTGTTCGTGCTAGGATTCAGACGCTTTTCCAACACACAATCTTGCTCATAAAAGCAACTTGGAGAATCTACTGAGCAAATATCAGGGGAGTTTCTCATTCTAATTCTTTTTAATTCCCGTATTTTTAATGTTTTATATATACAACGAGGATGTTGTATAATTCAAGTGGGGGGATGGAATTAGAATGTTTACTTGTTCCATTTTTCACACTAAAATGCTTAAATTATGCTCAAATTTAATTTTTTTTCAAGCATACTTTTGTGAAATTGCATGTTCACGTAGAGATTCGACAAGAAGGCACCATTGGGAATTAACAATAATGTAATATGGATTTTATGATTGCTAGCGAAAAGTCGTCTTATGCACTTAATGAGTTAGCTAAATGAGTAGATGGTGTTATGAGAATCAAACTAGAATTTAAAAGAAAGGCCAAGAAATGGCATTGATTTCGAGACCTTCGTGGTGATAAAGATTTTAAGGTAGGCGACAAGGTGCTACTTTATAATTCTCATTTGAAGATGTACCCTAGAAAACTTAAATCAAAATAAAGCGGTCCAATTAATTGTTAAAACGGTGTATCCACATGGGGCTATTGAAATCACTGACTGGAACGGGTTTAGCTTCAAAGTCAATGGGCAACGATTGAAGAAATATTATGGAGGGTTGACATTGATAAGGAGGATGTTGAGGGTTATAGGTTGGAGAATGACGCAACGATAGATAGCTGCATGGGTGTCTACTTAAAGGACTCTCACATAAAAAAAGTGCTTGACAGGAGACAACCTGGTAAGTATTTTTCAATTTTGTATCAAGTTTGTCTTCCCAGAATGTCTATACGGTGTATCCAAACCCCATAGATACGGCGTATTGACCATTTGGACATTATCGAGTCTTTATTTTCAAGCACAGTCTATACGACGTATTCATTAAATGAATACAGCGTATACAGGTATCAATACGACGTATCCTGGGGAATGGATACGGCGTATCAACTTACTGTACAGTTTTAGGTATTTATTTTGAGTCTAACCACGAATTACACGGATGATAGAAATTGATTTGTTCGTTCTGAGAAGAATTTACTCCGCGAACCTCAGGAAAGAAATATCGACAAATATTGATGGAGAATTTACAAATCTGGAGATCTTGAAGTGTTGGAGTCTTGAAACTTCAAGGCGGTTGTTCAATACACAATCTTGCTCGTAAACGCAACTTGGAGAATCTACCGAGAAAATATCAGGGGAGTTTCTCATTCTAATTCTTTTTAAATTCTCGTATTTAATGTTTTATATATACAATGAGGACGTTGTATAATTTAAGTGGGGGGATGGAATTATAATGTTTACTTGTCCTATTTTTCACACTAAAATGCTTAAATTATATTCAAATTTAAAATTTTTTCAAGCATACTTTTTTGAAATTACATGTTACATAACCCGCACACAATAACCCTTGTTAGACATTGTGAGGATTTAGCCTTTTCATTTCCAAATGTTTACCCAAATTCCACAAAATATGAGGTGTGCCGGTGATGTAGTGGACTTTAGAATTTGGCTTGGTATATCACTCGAGACCACAATAATGAGTATTATTGATTTAATTGGAGTAACTTGTTTACATTGGTAAATTTTTAGGATTACACCCAAAAAGCCTATCCAATGTTGTTTATTAACTAACTACACCGGTTAGTTAACCTCCCGTTTAAACCCTTTTTCCACTCTCGCCTATAGAGTGAAGATCCACTAGAACAACCCGTAGAGCCAACCCTTTAAGAAATTACACCAATTATTTGTTTCATTACACCCTTACACCTTAACCTACCCTGTTAAATTAAGTTTAATTTACAGTTGCTAGTTGCTTAAAGTGTAAAGTTTGTATTTCCTAAGTCTTGTGTCATTTTCTATCTTTGGTGCGGTTGGAAATTTGCACATTGCAAATGGAAATGTATATTATAGTCAAAGCTCATGTGATTTTACTACCATCACAATTATTGGTGAGTCTGAAGAATGAAGAACTATCGAAGGAATTATTATGATCGTGAAGATGGTGAAACTACTCCGAGATTTGAAGAATATTTTGAAAAAAAAGAAAAAAAGGAAAAAAAAAGTTTGAAGATAATCGTTTCGCATCTACCGAAGGAATTAAATGAAGGATCAATTATTCGTTGATAAGTCTAAAAAATCAACGATGTAGAGTATTGTACAAAGCGGAAGATATCACCACTTACCTTGTAGAGTATGTAAAGTTTTGGGATGATTGAGAAGTTGACCGTTACGAGAACGCCAACTTAGGTTGTTGTTTTTGATCGATGATCAAGACATTGTAAATAGTTGTGTCTTTATCATGGTAACGATCGGGAAAAAGTGTCTAGCAACTTGTATCTTATGTCTTAATCTATTTGTTTCTTGATTTTTATTTAACAACAATTTACTTCCCTCTCACCTAATGATTAGCCGTTGGTTTTACACGAATGAGGACTTGTTTGAGCGTTCATGTCTATTCCGTCGTTACGGCCATGTATGCATGTCTTAGCTGCCTCATTGGTTTATGACTTTTGGTGAAAGTTAGAAGGTTCCTACCCTATATCATTCTTCATCCTAACCATTGGTTAAATTCGAATGGAGATGTGATCGAACACACATGTCTATTCCGTCATTACGACCATGTATGTGTGCTTCAGCTGCCTTGTTGGAATGGTAGTTCTGGTAAAAGATTGTAGATTGATCAACCGTACGCCTTTCCATACAAAAACCTATATTTACCTTTATAAACTTGTTACTCCTTGGCTTTAGTGGTGGAGATGTGTATCCTTGCCAAGCTTATGATAGAATACTCGTCACGACCGAGCAATTGAGTGAATTAGTTACATGTTACCACATAGATTAGTTGAGTGATTTGAGTGTTTTCATCTTCCTATTTCGTGAGGTGTTTGGTTGTGTAGTTGTAATAGATCAAATACATACTTTAATGGAAAATATCCTTAGGGATACATTTTTATAAACTTCTAAAGGTTACTTGAGGACAAGTAGGATTCAAGTAGGGGGATATTTGATGACATCAAATAACGTCACTTTTATAGCATCATTTATCCCATGTATATTACCCATTTGTATGATTATTGCAAAGAATTGTTACTTAATCGTTTGTATTTGAAAATTGTAGTAATTATGGAGTACTTGGTGAAGTTATGCTAAAAGGCACGCATTTTGGAGCATAAATGAAGAGTTTAAAAAAGTCTACTGATCTGACAACAAATATACTGTATTATTCTAGACCTATATGACGTATCCAAGAATTTGACGAATCAAAAGATCATTGCCTGACTTTGAAGAATAATCCGTATCCACATCAGTATATAAGTCGTATATTATACTTTAGTTAAATATCAAGAAAGCACACTTTCAGCCAATACTCCGTACCCAAGAAGCTCAATACGCCGTACCCAGTAAGTCTAATACGCCGTATCGAGGAGGTCCGATACGTCGTATCCAGTAGGTTCGATATGCCGTATCCATACCAGCTCAAGAAAATTCTGGAATATTTTATTCTTGGAGCCCATGCCAAGTAACCCCGATACGCCGTATCAAGTTCCAATACACCGTATCGACCAATTTTTAGAGTCTATAAATACCAAAACCTAAATACAATTTTAGACATGCTTTTTACCACCAAATCTGATTTCTAGAAGATTAATGAAGCCAAGAAGGTCTTAAAAAGTGGTCTGATCAATGGGAAAACTCTTGTAATCTCTACACTCCACTATACGCGTTCAGTTAGCATTATGTTTAATCATTCATCTATGATTTCGTGTATTGTTACAATGACTATCGGCTAATACCTTTAGGTATTATCCATGCTTATGATAATATAATGTTTCGATTTGTCTTTATATCGATTGTTCTTTATTCGTTGCATGTTGATTATGTTTATCACTTCATACCCCTAGAATCATAGTTACACAGATATTGTCCTTTAAGTCTGCGTCTAGGATACTCTTCGGGCTTAACTAGTTAATTGGATATTGCCAATGGTTTATTGATCGTGTTGACTAGCAAGTGACCTAGATAATTCAACAAGTAACGTTCTGATTCATTAGAAAGTTTGGATAAGTGACTACTGGTGTAAAAATAACCGCCATATAAGCGGTAAGTTGTAAAGTCTCTAAAGTTTAGGGGTTTAACAAGATCACCATTGCTTTAATCCCTAAGATAGATTATAATCAGCAAATAAGGATGCTTTATGCGGATGCTTTAATTGTGACAGAATTATTGTGTCTAGGTCTTAGGATGATGTAACGCCTAAGTCTTAAGAATGATATGTGTTGATAGAAATAATGCCTAAAAACATTATTAATATTTTTCACATCTTTACGTTTTGATAATCAAAAAATATAAAAACGTTCAATGTAAAATTAAACGTAAACAAGTAATTAGTCACTTAAAGGTATAAATAAATAAATTCTTAATGCATTTTATGATCAAAGAAATTTTTTATTCAAACCTCACACTTTTATAAAATATTGTAAACATTTTATAAACATTACAAAACATTTTCTACAATTAAAAGAAATGTTTTATTCAAAATAAACATTTTGAAATTCAAATTTTCGGACTTAAAACGGCTAGAAAGTTCCAGAAAATTCTCCCTACACAAAAGGAGAAACTGGGGAGCGCCCTGTCTAGGGCGGCCCCCTTAAATACACGGGCGACCCCCTTATCTTTAAGGGGACCGCCCACCTATTTAAGGGGACCGCCATAGGTAGACTCTCCTCCAGAATGTCCTATAAATACTGGACTTTTCCCCACTATTTTCTCACCTTTTGCACTCATTCTTTCTAATTAAAAACAGCCCACACATCTCATTAAAATCATTTGATCATTTAATCATAAAGCTTTGTTTCCAAGTGATCCAAGCTCAATTCCTCAAGTGCAAGAGAAGAATACTTCCATCATCAAGTGAAGAAGTATTACACCTTTGTGTGTTGTTGCAATCTTATTGCATCCATATCATAACTTGTAAATCATTTGTAAATCTTGTAAAGTTGTGTAGTTGCTAGATCTAGGTGATTGGTTTAAGTATAGTTGGATCTTGGTGATCTTTTCTAGTAGTGTTAGTTAGGTGTGATTATAGTAGTGGCTTGGTGAAGTAGTGGTGTGAAGAAAATTAAGGTGTGAAGAAGTTGTGCAGTAGTGATCAAGTCGTGAAGTAAAGTTGTGTAGTGAAGTTGTGAAGTTGTGGTAGATTGGTTCTAGCTAAGATTAGAACTCGATATCTAGCTTAGTGTAGGAAATCAAGATAAGCGAAAGTTGTGTAAGGTTTTCTCCGCCATAAGAGAGCTTATTGACATAGTGAAGAAAACTCTCGAGTTAGGTGCTCGAGGAGTGGAGTAGGGCGAAGAGGTGCTTCGTTGCCGAACCACTATAAATCCTTGCGTTGTGGTTTGATTGTTCTTACTCTTATCTCTTGTCTTACATTATTTTCTCATACTATCCTATTAATTGTTTAGACAAGTATATTGTTCATATTGTGCAATTGTTGAATTCACATAAAGTCGAATCTAGAATTTTTACAAACACTTTAAAACCTTAAATTAAAAAGCGGTAAATTATTCAACCCCCCTTTTAGTTTTCCACAGTTTAGAGATTTGCTAGCATAATAGATAGGTTTGAATTTCCCTTCTATTCTTTGTCATAATACTGCCCCTATTGCAAAATCACTGGCGTCGCACATTAACTCGAAAGGCAAATTCCAATATGGAGATATTATGATAGGTGCGGTGGTCAATCTTCATTTTAGTTTATTAAATGCCTTTTTACAATCTTCAGAAAAATCGAACTTAGCATATTTCATTAAAAGCTGGGTCATTGGTTTGGAAATCATGGAAAAATCTTTTATGAATCTGCGGTAAAACCCAGCGTGCCCCAAGAAACTTCGAACGCCCTTTACGTTTATGGGATAAGGTAATTTGGCAATTACATCGATTTTAGCTTTGTCAACTTCGATCCCTTTCCTGAATATTTTATGCCCTAAAACAATACCATCGTTTACCATAAAATGGCATTTTTCCCAGTTTAGCATAAGGTTAGTTTCTTCACATCTGCCGAGCATTTTATCTAAATTATTAAGGCATTGGTCGAAGGAATTACCGAATACCGAGAAATCATCCATAAAAACTTCCATGAAATCTTGTACCATATCATGGAATATTGCCGTCATGCATCTTTGAAAAGTTGTCGGAGCGTTGCATAATCCGAACGGCATCCTTCTGTAGGCAAAAGTCCCATAAGGACAGGTGAAGGTTGTCTTCTCTTGATCTTCCGGTGCGATTGGGATTTGGAAGAAACCTGAAAATCCATCAAGAAAACAATAATACTCATTTCCAGATAATCGTTCCAGCATTTGATCGATAAAAGGGAGTGGAAAATGATCTTTTCATGTTGCGTCACTTAATTTACGAAATTCGATGCACACGCGCCATCCTGTTACTGTCCGAGATGGTATCAATTCGTTGTCGTCGTTTAATACTACGGTCATTCCTCCTTTTTTAGGGACAACATGAATGGGGCTTACCTAAGGACTATCTGAGATAGGGTAAATTAGTCCTGAATCAAGTAACCTAATGATCTCGTCTTTAACCACATTTTGGACCTTCGGATTTAAACGACTTTGAGGTTGGATGACAGGCTTGAAGCTTTCTTCCATTAAAATTTTATGAGTGCAAAATGACAGGCTTATTCCCTTGATGTCCGACATCTTCCAAGCGATTGCTCCCTTTCGTTTTTCAAGCACCTGTAGAAGTGAAGTTTTTTCTTTTCCTATTAGTTTTGACGAAATAATCACTACACAAGATTTATCTCCTTTCAAGTAAGCGTCTCTAAGTGAGAAGGCATGTCTTTGAGTTCTGGTTTCTTTTCGTCAATTTCAATTGCACTAGCGGAATAGAGATGCTCGCATAGTGTTTCTTTGTGTTTCTGTGTTTCATGTGGATACGACGTATTGATATGATTGATACGCCGTATGGGTATCTCAGAGTCAGGCCCATGATTTTCAGAATTGGGTCGAATGATGTCATCTTCCAGGTTTTCGTTTTCTAGTAGTTCTTGGGCTGCTGATTGTATGACCGTGTCCAAATCGTCAATCCCGTAACATTCATTGTCCTCCGTATTAGGTTTTTTCATTGATTGGTTGACGTCAAAAATCACTTCCTCGCTTCCAACCCTGAGTGTTATCTTTTTGTTAAATACATCAATCATGGCTCGGGCGGTTGCTAGAAACGGTCTTCCCAAGATTATCGGGATTCTAGAATCTTCCCGCATATCCAGGATAACAAAATCAATGGGGAGGATGAATTTATCAATCTTTATGAGCACGTCTTCTGCTATTCCCCGCGGATACTGGATGGATCTGTCTGCTAGTTCCAAGCTCATTCTTGTCGGTTTTGGTTCCCCTAAGCCTAGTTTCTCATACATCGTGTAAGGCATTAGGCTTATACTAGCTCCCAAGTCTGCTAAAGCATTATCAATATGTAAATGCCCAATATCGCATGGTATAGTGAAGCTTCCTGGGTCTTTTTCTTTAGATGGAAGTTTATTCAACAAGACTGCAGAGCATCTTTCATTCATTGTTATCGTGCAGGCTTCCTCTAATCTTGCTTTGTTTGATAGTAGGCCCTTTAGAAACTTAGCGTATTTAGGCATTTGTGCTAGAGCTTCGGTGAATGGGATGTTTATATGGAGTTGTTTGAGATTTTCTAGGAATTTTCTTTGTTGAGCTTCCTCTTTTTCCTTTCTCAATCTGTGGGGAAAAGGTATCGATGAAGGTTTAGGTTGTAGTTCGTTAGTTTGTTCATGGTTTCTTTTAGGTTCGGTTTTGGTGGAGATCTCATCTGGAGTAGTTGGTTTGTCATGATGGGGTGACGGGTGTTTATTGGTATTTGCATTGTCGCTAATGGGTTCGGTTGTAGATTTTCATCCTCTAGTGGTTACTCCTTTGGCCTCATATCCTACCATTTGGGCTTTATTAATTGCCCTTGACAGCCCGTATACTTCGAATTCAAGCTCGCTTAGAGAGTTGTTTCTTTCTTTAAGAAGGAGCTCGCTAGTTGTTCTGAATTCTCTAATGAATGGCCATCATTTCTTGTGTTCCCGTTTCTCCTTCTCAAGAATTTATTTACTAAATTCTTCATCGTTATCTTTTTTTGGAAAAGAAAACTGTAATGGATCGACAACGTCCTGCCATGAAAGACATAATACGAAAAGAAAAGTATTCTAAATAGTAATTATTCTACAGGAATTTAAGCGAACTACCTGGCGATATGCCGTAATATGGATTTATATACGCTAATAGTCAGCAGGAACTTGATACGCTGTATCTGGACAGAGAGCTAGATACGCCGTATTCTATGAATGAATACGCCGTATACCAAAACAGACTATTAAGAAAACAATTACGTGCAGGAATTTTAAACAAACAATTTAAACACACAAAGCGAATAAATACAAACAGAATTTAAATAATTACACTAAACTAATTAATTAATGGTTAGAAATACTGATAAGAATAAGGTTTAATTATTTCACTCCCCGACAATGGCGCCAAAAACCTGATGTGCTGTCGTGTAGGGTCAATTATTTGATTAACAATTTTAACATTTATATTTAGCCACAAACCCTAAACAACACTTTTAACGAGCAGTGTACCTGGGGTCCAAAATGGAGTTCCCGGTAAAGTAGGGTGTCCGAACACAAGAGTGTAAATTTAATCTTAGATAATCTATTAGTAATTTTACTTAGTCTATTTGCGTGGTTAAACCTATGCTATGTACGTTGACTAATGAATGGGGGGTTCATGTCCTGAGAGACCTGGCACAGGTTTTGTGAAACAAATACCAGTTCAATACACCACAAACACAAAAGAGGAAGAATTAGAAATAGAACAAAAAAAGCGGTACAAGCAAATTGAAAGAAAACTGTATTAGCCATATTAAATCCGGTTTAATGTTGGTTTGTTTGTTTTAAGTGCAATTATTACATTTATCTCGAGCGTCATATCATTCTTAAAACTTAGGCGTGACGTCATCCTAAGACTAGGCACTATTAATCATGTCATAATTAAAACGAAACCGCATAAAGCATCCTTTTTTAATGATAATTCTATCCTTTAGAGAATTAAAGTAGTGTGATCCGTTAAAACTCTAGCCCAATGAGATTTTACCCACTTATTGTTTGAAGGTGTTTTATATACTGGTAGTCCACTATTCCAATCTTTATCAGTTAATTAAGAGCAGAATTTGCCTAAAACATAAAATGGGTCACCATACCGTCTAACGAAAGCTCATAGTCCAAAAGACAAAGACAGAACGTTATTTGTGATCCTATTGGTCCAGTAATATAAGACACGATATAGAGAGCTATCCTAGTATCTAGATTACATTTTTTTTTTGTTCGTAACACTAGACCCAGTTAATGATAGGGTCGCAATATTCCAAACACATAACAAGTATGAGGTAATAAACATAATTAAACAATCAACGATAAATTAAGAAATCGATTTTAAAACAAACCAAACATTGAACTTTCATTAAGATGGCTAATACCCGAGGGTATTAGCCCACAACCATTATAATTATACAAGCGTAATCAAACAATTGAAATTGAACGATTAAGAGAGTAAAAATTACACCGATGGTCTTCTATGGATTCGTGATCAATGCTTGACCTTTATGGCTGATCTTCTATTTTAAAATTCGTCTCTGATGAGTATGGTATAAAGAATATGATATTGCACACTAAAAACTCGTTTTTGAGTCTTCTATTTACTATTGCGAAAAAATACTCGATACGCGTATCCCAGATAGGTCGATACGGCCGTATTGGGTTTGTGGGGTAGGTCGATACGGCGTATTGGGTTGGATTCCTTGGAGTGCGTGCTACGTTCGTAATAAATCTTTGATATCATTCCCAATTTACTTGATTTACTGTATCTTCGAATAGTTATCTTCATGGATACGGCGTATGTAGATAGCATGGATACGCCGTATTGGGAATTGGTCAAACGCATTTTCTTGTGAAGTCTTGGCGCTGATACGCCGTATCTCTTTAGTTGGATACGGCGTATTGGTAAATTTTTAGAAATCTTCAAATGTCTTCGTTTTAGCTCTAATTTATGCGCCTTTTAGCTTATCTTCACAAAACACTCCTGAATTACTGCATTTATCAACTTTAAAGCAATTAAGTACCAAATAATGCAATAATTATATAAAAGTGGGCAAAATAGATGGGATAAATGATATAATAAAGTGACGTTATTTGATGTCATCACTCCTCTTCGCCCTACTCCACTCTCCAAGTACCTAACTTAAGAGTTATCTTCACTATGTCAACAAACTCCCTTTAGGAGGAGAAAACTGTACACGTCGCTTACACTTTTTCCGGTATTAAGCTAAATACCGAGTTCTACTTCGAGATAGAACCAATCTAACACACTATGTATTTTGTGGCCTAAATACTAACCTATCATACACATATGATACACATAACACACAACATAAGATATACAATATGAATGATTATCACAAATGTGATGACACAACTAAACTAATAACACTTAAAGCTTGACGTCTTCTTGAGTGTTCTTCACTAAAGAGTGGAATGAGTTGATCACTTGTAATGGATTATGTAACAAGTATAATGATCAAAGAATATACAAAAGATAAAATATGTGTGTTAAAATATTTGTCAAGAGTTGTTTAAAATGAAAGCTTAAGGTTGGTATTTATAGGCAACCTTTTGAAATTCAAATCTGTCCCAGGGAAATGATTCATGCGACTCACGGATCTCCCATACCCTGGATCCGTCCCGTGTATTTGGTGGATCCGTGGGTGGAGCTGGGACATCATTTGTCATTTTGTGATTAACCCTAAATCTATACAAAATATTGTTGTGTACTTATTAAAACTAGTTTAATAGATTCTTCTAGAAGAAAATATTTCTTATCACCAATAAGGAAATTTTTTCTAGATTTGGAAAGATTGTTTTCACTTATGGTTAATCTTATTTTGTCTTACATGATTAATATAACTAGCTTATAATTAATCATGTGTTAACTTAAATCATTTGATTAGAAAAGATTTATGCAAATGATAATATTTTTCTTTGATCATTAACTATGTTTAATAATGTCATATTCATACCTTAAGTGATTTGTCGGCGTCAAGTAAACTTTCGACTAAATAACTTGTTTACGTAAACTTTTACGTAGTATGACATTATATTTATTATTATCAAAACATAAAGATCATTAAATATAAATATCATTTTTGCGCGAATATTTGTATTAACATTTTACATTTATATTTTGCCGACTATACCTAAAACAACACTAACGAGCAGTATACCCGATCAGATGTAGCTTCGTTGGTAAGTAGGGTGTAGATCACTAAGAGCGAGAGTGTTAATCTATTAGTTCTATTAATATTTTGGTTAACTAAATTAAGTCAATTTAAACTATGTTAATTCTAATCTATGTTAAACCTATGCTAAACCTAGTTCTAACAGATAAAAAGGGGGTTTTTAGTCTGAGAGACTGGCACAGGTTTGGTGGTGACTTAAATCAATTTAAAACACAATAACACACGCAAGCAGATAATCAAAAGATAGAAGATCGGTCTAGCCAATTATAAGAAAACTGTATTAACCATGATTAATCAAATTAAAACACGGGTTTGTTAATTCTAGTGCAATGAGTGCTTATTTTGAGGTGACATATCATTCAAAGATTTAGGCGGTACTTCTTCCTAAAACCCAAACACGTAGAATTTTGTCATAATTAAACGCATCCGTACAAAGCATCCTATTTGCATATTATAATCTATCTTAGGAGATTAATAATGGTGATCTTATTAAACCCTAGCTCTTGGAGAATTTACCCATTTATTGCTTAACGGCTCTTTATTTACTATTAGTCCACTGTCCGAGTCTTTACCAAAGGAAGCAGAACGTTATACTAGGTCACCTGCTAGAACAACTTATACCCTTAAACGATTGGTAAATGTATGTCAATATTTATGATCCTATTATTCTAGATATATAAATTACGGATATGGAGAGCCATCTTGGCATCTAGCTAGCTATATATTTTGCATTTCTAGATCCAGTTAATTGATGGGTCACATACTTAAGCACATAAACAAGTATGAACTGATAAACATAATCAACAACCAATGATAAATTAAGCAATCGATATAAACAAACCAAACATTTAAATCTTCATAAACATGGCTAATACCCAAGGGTATTAGCCCTTAACCAACGTAATTAATACAAGAATAATAATCAAATCAACCAAGGTAAACTAACCAATTTAAAAGAATGATATCAAAAATCAAATGATTATTAGAGTATAGGTGATTAGAAGGTGTTTCCTATGAAATTAGAAGCTTTGCTTGACCTCTTCTGCTCTTCTTATCTTCTGAAAATCTACTTTTATGGTTAGGGTATCGAAAATATGATCAAGCACACCTAAAACTCGTTTTTAGGTTTTATATTTATAGTGTCTGGAATAGGGTCGATACGCCATATTGGTCGAAGTTAATACGGCGTATAGAGAGTTTCTTGGAGTAGGGACCACGTTCAATATCTTCCAGAATCTTCGTATATAATAAATCTTGGATACAACGTATAATAGCTTTTAGATACGGCGTATAGGTCTTTGTTCTTCGTGGTTTCTTGTGAAGTGCAGGCACAGATACGCCGTATCTTCCTTGATGGATACGGCGTATAGTCAGTCAGAACAGTATCTTCATATTTCTTTGTTTTAGCTCCATAATGCGTGCCTTTTAGCTAATCTTCATAAAGTACTCCATAATTACTGTAAATCTCAAATATAAACGATTAAGTACCAATTCATGCAATAATTATAAAAAATGGGTAAGAAACATGGGATAAATGATGCTATAAAAATGACATTATATGATGTCATTAGTCATCACCGCCGACAATAGATACATAAAGTTAGAAGACACTTCATAATCACATAGTGCTAACCAACCATTAACAAAGCATACCATTACTTGCGTAATAAATATTTCCTACTAACATAAATGGACGGTCGCTTTTTTATTGTACCTTCTCATATTCATCATTGACGCACGTCTGTAGCACGCAAATGGTGGGATATCAGATCAACGGAAATTAAATTTTAAGGGATCAGATTTGCAAGTGTAGATTTGTATGAAAAGTTGTTCGGCACAACATGGCTGCAAATACTCTTTTCTTGGTGCTGCCCGGTCAAGATACGTACTGATTTGACGCATAATTATGAATAAAGATATCAGAAATGTCATTGTATAATCATTGCCTATGTTTC